>CAUYPK010102767.1:0-195261 GCA_963574355.1 Loris lydekkerianus
TGCAGTGTCCCAGCAATAGGTCTGGAGTGCACTGCAGCATCCCAGCAGTAGGTCCGGGGTGCACTACAGTGTCTCAGCAATAGGTCTGGAGTGCACTGTGGTGTCCCAGCAATAGGTCTGGAGTACACTGCAGCATCCCAGCAGTAGGTCTGGAGTGCACTACAGTGTCTCAGCAATAGGTCTGGAGTGCACTGCAGTGTCCCAGCAATAGGTCTGGAGTGCACTGCAGCATCCCAGCAGTAGGTCCGGGGTGCACTACAGTGTCTCAGCAATAGGTCTGGAGTGCACTGCAGTGTCCCAGCAATATGTCTGGAGTGCACTGCATCGTCCCAGCAGTAGGTCCGGGGTGCACTGCAGCGTCCTAGCAGTAGGTCCAGGGTGCACTGCAGCGTCCCAGCAGTAAGTCTGGGGTGCACTACAGCATCCCAGCAGTAGGTCTGGCATGCAATGCATCGTCCCAGCAGTAGGTCTGGAGTGCACTGCAGCGTCCCAGCAGTAGGTCTGGAGTGCACTGCAGCGTCCCAGCAGTAGGTCTGGAGTACACTGCAGCATCCCACCAGTAGGTCTGGAGTGCACTGCAGCGTCCCATCAGTAAATCTGGAGTGCACTGCAGCGTCTCAGCAGTAGGTCTGGAGTACACTGCAGCATCCCAGCAGTAGGTCTGGAGTACACTGCAGCATCCCAGCAGTAGGTCTGGGGTGCACTGCAGTGTCCCAGACCTAGGTCCTGGGTGCACTGCAGCGTCCCATCAGTAGGTCTGGGGTGCACTGCAGTGTCCCAGCAGCAGTCCTGGGGTACACTGCAGCGTCCCAGCAGTAGGTCTGGGGCGCACACACTGTGCATTTATTTCTAGTATGTTCCTGTGTGATCTTGCTCCTATTGCTGTTGGTCTGCAAAATGCACTTTGAGAAGTATTCCTCCTAAGCAACCTTTCCTACACAAGGAAAGTTAGATTTCACCCGCTTGGAGTTTTTCTGGGATGTAAGTAATCTGATTGAGACTAGGGCCAGGGACAATGTGTGGCCTTTTGCTACAGTAACACAAGTCACTGTGCTTCAGGGAAGGGCTTCCCGAGAGCCCTTATGGAAATAGGTGCCCACGATGTTTCAGAGTATTAGTGACGTCCATGTGCCCCCCCAAAAGTCACGTTTCCATCAAGTGATTTACTTACCAAGAACTAGATATTCACAAATCACTCCGAAGAACAGTGTTCTTCAACCTTTTTTTATCTTACAGCCTACTTGAACCTAAAGTTAAACTTCCATGGCACACTTAAATTATATTGATGAATAAAAAACAGAGTCAAAAAAAAAAAAGAATATATTTTCTGTGTTTTGAACTTCTTTCAAAAGTCATTTAATTTATGATCTTTAAAAATTTTCATGGCACATCTACGATCTTCTTAGCCATGACACAGCTGTCAAAAATCACTCCCCCCCTGGCTGGGCACCTGTGGCTCAAGCAGCTAAGACGCCAGCTACATACACCTGAGCTGGAGGGTTCGAATCCAGCCTGGACCTGCCAAACAACAATGATGGCTACAACCAAAAAAAAAAAAAAAAAATAGCTGGGCATTGTGGCCAGTAGTCCCAGCTACTTGGGAGGTGAAGGCAGGAGAATTGCTTGAGCCCAGGAGTTGGAGGTTGCTGTGAGCTGTGATGCCACAGCACGGTACTCAGGGTGATAGCTTGAGGCTCTGTCTAAAACAAACAAACAAACAACAACAAAAAACCACTGCCCTAGAATAACTGTGTTATTATTTTTGTTTTTTCTTTTTCGCTTATAAGCTTTTTATCCCTTTTGTTCATCAGAGAGAGAGAGAGAGAAAGAGAGAGAGAGAGATCCACTGGTTTATGTTTGGCATGGTGTCTTTTTTTTTGAGACAGTCTCACTTTATCACCCACGGTAGAGTGCTGCGGCCTCACAGCTCACAGCAACCTCCAACTCTTGGACTTAGGCAATTCTCTTGCCTCAGCCTCCCGTGTAGCTGGGACTACAGGTGCCCACCACAATGCCCAGCTATTTTTTTTGTTGCAGTTTAGCCAGGGCTGGGTTTGGGCCCACCACCTTTGGTACATGGTGCCAGCGCCCTACTCACTGAGACATAGGTGCCGCCCCGGCATGGTGTCTCAAAGGACAGGAGAATCATGGTTGTACCCCAGGGGTTCTTTGCCATGGTTTACCTAATCCATACACAGCCAAAATCATCCTAAAACAGTGTTGGAGCTCCCTATTAGTCTCTGAGAAATCCACTCCAGTCTGAGAAAAGTAGGTCTGGGGCACAGTCCCTGCTCCCTTCCCTGGACCAGTCACCTCCTCATTTTTAACATTATCTTGGATGTGTCGCCCTCTCTGAAACCTTTCTTGAACCCTCCTTCGGAGCCCTCACCTTCTCCCTATCTTCACACCCTTCCAGTATGTCCCCCCAGTAAAATCCTCCAGGTTGTAAGTTCTCAGGTCACCATGTTTCTTTTCTTTTTTTCTTCCTTTATTTTTTTTCCTAGAGACAGGGTCTCACTCTGTCCCCAGGCTGGAGTGCCGTGGTGGGACTGTAGCTTACTGCAGCCTCAGACTCCCGAGACATTGAACATTTATTAAATGTTTGGGAATGGGTAGTGTTTAGGAAAACAGAAGGACCTAAGTTTCTTAAGCCCAGGGGACTGCGGGGTTTCTAGATAGTGCTTGGTTTCCCCCATAGACTTTCCTGCCTCCCCATGTTTTCCCCAACTCCACCCAAGCTGCTGACCCTTTTACTTCCTGGATGAAGAGAGTAAGGCCCAGAGATATGAAGTGGCCTGCCCAGTGACATGGCAGGGCTCACGGCAGAGCAATGATTAGAAGTCAATCTCCCTGACTCCTAATGCATTGCTCTTTCTACACGCTGAACAGGGAAGATTCTGGAAACGGCTGGGCTCCATCTCAGGAAGAGGGGGATCATTTTCATGAGCACTAGGCAAACTCTATCAAGAACTTCTGTTAATAAAACCTGGTACAATGAATTCTAAACTAGGAATGGAGTCTTCTTACCAAAAATTAACGTGAGAGAATTACATTTATCAAGAAATATTGGCAATGGACACTTCCTATCGAGAAAAACTTAAAATTATACCTAAAGACAAAATATACCATGTTACAATGTCTGTTGAAAATATCTTTTTATTACAAACAACATAAGCACTTCCCAATACATTTTGCAAATATATACTTCATTTTTGTTGCCTGAGTTTTTTATGAACGAGACCTCTCAGCACCGTAGTTCCGCCCTTGAGAGCCACTCATATGTTCAACAGCGCATTTCAAAGTGATGGGCACCGTGAAAAATGTGAGTTAAAAAGAAAAGGCCCCTCTCGTATTTCAAAAGATCAAAATCTAGTAGACCATCTTCTTTGTTTCAGACGTTGCTGCTTTAACATATACACTCCAATTCATAAGATATATTTTATTTCATTTTATACAAGTCTATAGAAAATAGCCTATATGTGCAAGGCGAATTGGACAATTAAAATAATCATTTAGATAAAATAGGGTTAAAACATTGCTTTTAGTCTTGAATAATCTAATGATTTATAAAAAAGAAATTCTATGGCCTTGGAGTATTTTGATAACTTTAATTTTGTGTGTGTGACTTTTGAAAAGCCCAAAATATTTTCATAAAAAGAGTGTTTATCTTCATTTTTTTGAGGGCAGCCCTTGAGTCCTTGCCAAAAGTAAAAATCAAATAAAAATCAAATAGGCTCTAAAGGCCACACCTTTGACTCCTGTCTTAAGTACCTTCTTTTCCTGTTGTCTGTGTGAAGAATGTGGAGAAGGCACATGTCTGAATATTCTCAGTGCAAAACACAAATCATTTCTTTGAAATCTATTTATTACAGACATTTCTCTCTCCTATTTTATATATGGCTACTGTATAGCCATATATAGGCTCCCCCTAAATTCCATTTTCATACCGTTTTATACTTTTTCATATGATTCATCAGTTACATAAATGTGATTTCTTTTATGCCTTTGTAAAATTCCTTTATAAATATTTTAAAAGTATGCCGACTCTCACTGCCCATGTGTCTCATTTTTGGTCTAGGAAATAGTATCATGGCTTCTGTAAAGGTGCTTGGAGAGCCTCTGTTTCCTTATTTTAAAGTTCTTCAGGGTGGTTCCAGCCACGTGTAGTCGTACAGTAATACACAGTCAGAGATAACTTACTGCAGCTTGTTCACAGAACTAAGCTTTCCCCTGGGGTCTCTCCTCTCCCTGCTCCTGCACTTCTGGAAGTATCATTCCAAATGCTTTTTAGGATTTAAATAATAATTTGTAAAAGACACTTAACACCACAATAGGGCATTTGTTGGCATGACTCGAACAATCCGGTCACTCCAGATGCTGTATTCAAACTGTATGGGTCCATTGAAAAAATAGATATAACCTACAAGAAAAAGACCACAGGGAACATTTCAGAGTGTGAAAATAGCAAGGTTTTACTCCAGCTGCTATTAAAGGTTCAATCTCTTAGATCCTTTCTTTTTTTTTTTAACATTTTAATGCTTTTCTTTTTAACCCCTATTAGTGTTTAAGATGTTGCTTTAGTTTTATTTCTAATAATGTAAATGTTCCCAGCTCTCCTAAATTGTCATCTAGACTTCATTGTCTAGCCATGAGCTCCAGTTTTAATGCTTGGATTATTGATATTAGTTATTTATTGTAAATTAGAGAAAATATATCTTCTTAAAATTAGAGAAAAAATTCATTGTATAGTATGGTGGTTCTGAGGCTTTATATATGAGTCACTCCCCACTTTACCCCCATTTCAAATTCTAGCAATATCCCTTGCATCTTGCCATATTTAAGCTTAATTTAAGGTAATATTGAAAGTTAGGGATTTCTTATTTATAGAATTAATAATCATTAAGTAAAATTCTCATTTTTTCGAAACATGGCTTTTTTTTTGTTTTGCTGTCTGTGTTAAGTAGGCACATAGGAGTGACTGATCCCTTAACTGTCATGTTTGTTAGCACCTCAAAGTCCTACAATAAAATTCTTTGTGCAGGAAAGAGCTTGTTTAAGGTCAATACGATGGAAGTAGTTACCGTTTTTCTCGTAGGCAGCGTCTACTTTATCACCAATGCCTGGGAAGTCTTCTTCTATGAGTCTGGGATAGTCTTTATCCATAATATGATTAGTATCATCATAGCTATTTAATAAAGAAAATAAATGCTTAGCTAGGTTATAATTCTTAGAAATACCCTAGAAATGATACAGTGAACATAATGGCACCTTTCAAAATTAACAAGAGCTTTACATTTTTAAGTCTTTAAGATATTGGGTAGTTGTTTAGCATCAAGAATTAGAACACTAAGTGTATAGCCCATTCTGAAAGGCCATCTTTGTTGCAAATTCATTTCCATCTCACAAATGTATCTATTATAAAAGTATGTCATCAGCAAGCTGCTCTTAGAGTGAAATCAATGCATGCTTATGCATGGAACAATTGTCTACTGATCTCCTACTATGTGTAAGAGAGCTTACTAAGTATGGCAATGGATACAAAAATATTTAAGGTTTAATTTCTGTACTCAAATTTTGTAGAGGTAACAGCAAAGGTAGAAAGGGAGGCATAGCTTTCCCACCCTTATAATCGCACGTTCCATGCTCCTTCCCCTCTGCCCACACCCACACCCTGACCAGCTGAACACATTACTGCAATTAATCTAGAAGAACAAGCTCCAATCAGGAGCTTCTTTTTATATCTTGAGGTATGTTCCCAAAAGTCAAAGGTAGGAACCACCACACTAGCAAGAAAGCTCAGACACGTATACATGTAACTACAACACCAGACGGTAAAAGCATGAGAGAGGGAACACGAACTGACCGTCATGGGAGTGCGGGGGTGGGGGTGGGGGGTAATCTCAGAATGGGGCATCCAATAAAGACTTGGTAGATGATGTGATATTTCAGTTGAACTCTGAACGGTGTTTCAGAGTAGAATTTTAAAAGAGAGCTATTCAGGGAAGGAGCTCCTGGCAAAGAATATTGCATAAGAGAAACAAGCTTAAGGGGCCGCAAAGGTGATGAGCCAACCCTCCCGACTGAGCCATACTCTTCTTATGGAGAGCAGGGAATGATGGAGCACAGTGCCAGGGAGAAAGATGTCTGTGTCATTGTCAGAAATAAAGTCATCATGTATGTGAGAGAGAGAGAGAGGGAGAGAAGGAGAGAGAGAGAGAGAGAAAGAGAGACTCTGCTTAAACATTTTAAGCATCCAGCTTATGAGATCTTCTCAATTCCAGACATAGACACGGATCTGGACTCCTAAATGTTGCGGAGCTCAACATTACTTGAATCTCTACATATGTTTTAGACTTTCCAGCTCTACTTGCTCTTTAGAAAGTTTGACTTTACAAACCTATCAGCTCCCTGCTTCCTGGTCAACATTTCCAATGGATAAGCTGACTCCACAGACACAGGGGCCTTTTCTGAACCAATCTCACCCTGTACTCACGCTGATGTTCTATCCGGCCCTAGAACATGGAGCCTCATGTAAATTAGGACAGGGAGGCAAGAAAGAGAATCCACAAGAAAGAAAAGAAGAAATGAAGGTGTCAAAGTACAAATGGCTAAGAAATAAAAAAATGCTTGAAAAGCAGTGAGTATTTTATGTGTTTTCGAGAGGGATTAAGACTTTAAGACTTTCAAGAGGGATTGAGATTAATACATGTCCGAAGGGCTGACATGGAACAGAAATGAATGACAAGTATGATCTTTACAATGATGTGTGGAGGCCAATTTATAGTTGAGACCAAGGTATGAGATTTGCTTTGCTGCTATGACACAGATGTGTCAGGGCGTTCTGCTGTCGTACCTCCAAACCTGGTTTCCTGAGAAGAACAGAGTCTTTCCTCTATCCTCAAAGTGAACAGCTGCACTGATCTTCTTCACCTCTTTTGGAAATCCCAGTTCAGATATTCTTTTTGGATAACCTTCCATAATGTCATAACCATTAAGAGCCCAAAATTTTCTACCTAGAATAATGAAAAGACAGTTTTATTATCCAAGGGAATCCACTAGGACTTACATATGTAGACATTTACTTAAATAAAGACAGACTCACTTGACACATCTAAAAATAAAATACTTAGTGTTTACACTCGCTATGTTTATAAAACAGAAATATGAGCATTTTTCAAACAAAACTTATATTTAAGATCTTAATTCCCTCATTATAAATATAGCCAATCAAATATCACAATTAATTTGGCAATTGATTAACTCTAAATATTAAGTTTGGAGCTGAGTGAAAACATACATTAAAACTTCTGCATGAATAAACAGTACAGTAAGAACACTAAATTAGATCAAAAGCTCAAACGTTATACCAGTTAGGAAGTTATTTATTTCCCTAAAAAATAACTTCACTATAACATTAGTTATAATAGTAGAATCATAGAACAACATCAGTAGAACGTTATGTAGTCATTTTAAATTATGATCATAAAGGTAAACTAGCAGTTTAGAAACCTTTTCATGATTTCATGTCAAGGGAATAAGTAAAATATAAAAATGAATCTACTATGAAAATAATTATGTAAAAGTAAGTACTCAGGGGTGGCACCTGTGGCTCAAAGGGGTAGCGAGCTGGCCCCATATGCCAGAGGTGGCAGGTTCAAACCCCACCTCAGCCAAAAACTGCAAAAAAAAAAAGTACTCAGTATGTTGAACAACTGGAGAAAAAGTGAGAAGATGAAATAACCTAATGTTTTAGAAGAGAATTTTACTTTTTCAAAATTTATATTGCTATAATGTTTCTTAATAAATCATTTTTAAGAGAAACCAAGAGAAAAAACTAAAATGATTGACATGAAAGCGTGTCTGATAAATAATAACTTGCATGTCTTATACGTCACATCTGGAGACTTTTGATGGAGTAACTTCAGGTGCTTTCTGGTTTCCATTGGTTCTTAATCCAGATATGTTTCCAGCAGTCATCATTTTCCCGAATCTCAGGTAGCGCCCTGTCCACCACTGCCTACCACGGTCATGCAGGAGGCTCCCCTGTGGAAGACTTACCTCTGAAGATGAAGACCAGGTCGTGAGAAGGATGCTCATATGCAGCATCGATACGGTTGGGGAGTTCCATCCAAAACGATTTTGTTAAAAATAGCTCCGCATCAACTTGCTGAGGATGCAGGCGCCAAAAGAATCTAAAACAGTAAAAACACAGAGGTTTTTGTCACATTTTTTAAGTGCAATATTTCTCTCCTGCCTGTCACCTGTCTCCGCGTTGGTACAGGTAAGTTAGACACAACCATTCCCTTGTACCTAGAAAAGAAATTCCATTTCCCTTTACGTCCCAGTGACAAGTTATGGTTATCCCAACTGTGTCCTAAGGTATTCGTGCCTGAAATTTCACAGCCCCTTGTACAAACCCTCACAAAACCCACGCCTTTGTTCACGTTTGCATGTCTTGCAAGTTAGCAGCAATTGTGCCAGGAATTGCGTTGGGCTCTTGAAAGAAAATACAAGTTATGCGAATTATTTCTTCCATGATCTCCTGGCCTGGTGAAACTGATTCTTGAGAAAACACCAAGAACTATTTACCTTATAACAGAAGGACTGGGAATGCTATTGGATCAGTTAAGGACGCAATGAATGAACAAATCAGCTTATAAGAACCGTGTACAATTAAAAATTAACCTTGTGCTTTTGGGTTCATTTCATTCCCTCTCTCAAATCCCAATATATATCCAGAACTAAAGTCTTTCCACAACATAGTGAATTCACCTGAACATTACTAGTAACAGTCTAGTAACACAGTAATTACTTTTCATACTTGTCCGTTTTAGAAATAAATTAGATTTTCTAGACTTACTTGGTTGTCTTTATAAGAAAGATTACAACCAAACACGTAAAAAGAAACTACCCAATGTCAAGATTATCCATCAGAAAATAAAACATCTATTTATCAGTCATTTATATGTATAAGAACAGCCTGCCCAAAGTTCTGTTATTTTCACTAAGTTTCACTGTTGCAAGTTGGACCAAATCTTTTGTCAATATGCAGACACAGCTTCATAAATGTTTGTCTCATACAATTTTATGAAAGAATCTCAAGTGTACCTGTCTTTAAAGATAATGGTTTCTCCTCGGAGACTGGTAATGGCATCCAGGGATAAGGATGGGTCACATTTGTCTGGTGTTTTGGGATGTTTAGGGTTGGGGTCTTCGTCTCCTGGACCTGAGTCATGAAATGCAAGAGAGAAATTACTGAGCGTGCCTTGCTGATGACCCTGGTCACAGCATAACAGGCCCATCCTGCCAATGGAGAGTAGAAGGGCTTCCCTCCCAGGGAGGCGATGATTCCTGAGGCTCCTACATAACAATGGTGCAAATGCCCTATCATCCTGCTTCCTTTCTCCAGGGCTACAGGCCCTGGGGAGGGAGGCCAGGACTGCCCTTCTGCATCCATCCTTCAAGACTCTTTGGGATCCTTTTGAACTATAAACTTGCATTTCTTGAGGAGGGTTGCAAACGACTTGGAGAAAAATTTCCCCTCACTTTTCACAACCTGCGGATGGACTGATCCTGAGAACCACCTTCCTCCGCAGCCATTCCTGAAGGCGTACCATCCTTGTGGGAGCCCTCATCTCCACACGTCCCTCTTGGCTGTCTAACCAGCATCAACATCAGCCTGCCACAGTGCAGCGGCGTCTGTGACAGGCAGGCCTCAGCCACTCCGATGTGACTTGCCACATGTCTGTAACTTTTCCACCAGCTCTCTGAGCACAGATAGGGCTGTGGCACACGATAATAATCCTACACTGTTTTTTTTCTGTCTGGTTCATTTTAGTTCTGTTATCACTCCCTTTGTCACAATAATTTAGAAAGACTATGTAATAATTGCAAATTAAGTTGGCAAATTCCTTTCACCATCTTCCAGTTCATGCCATGATTATTCTAGCTGTGTGGTAGATTTAAACCCATAGCGGGAAATAATAGGTTGGGATAGAGTGACCAAGTTTTCTGAACCATGTGCTTCAGAATTGTTAACACTAACGTCTGTGCACTGTGACTTTAATTCTATATATGACAAGTAATTTATAAATAAATAATTGAATTGAGGTTTAATTATTTTGTAAATATTAAATTTTGTAAATTTTATAACAAGTTGGGGGAAAAGAGGAAGAATTTGTCACAATGGTCACTCTATATGTTGATTAAAAAGCACCACAGGCCACATGAGTCGTTTTTACCGTGGCACATTGGAATGACTGAGACAAACCCACAATTAATAACAGCTGGTTAAGACATCATTTGCACCATGAACTGTGTGGCGATGGGCCCACTATTTGAACACTACAGGGCTTAGTGTCTCCATTGCTTAAACACAGAATAAAATGTTTTCCTTTATTATTGCAGAGGTGTTTTGAGAGTATCAAATACGCCTTGCAATGTATACAATACAAACACAAGGACTTATATTCTACAAAAACTTAGGAGGTGCCTGTGGCTCAAAAGAGTAGGGCGCCGGTCCCATATGCCAGAGGTGGCGGGTTCAAACCCAGCCCTGGCCAAAAACTGAAAAAAAAAACAACTCTAACAACAAAAACTTAGGAGAATGGAATATTTTCTACTCTAGCAAGTCATTTCATTTAGGGAAAAAATGGGTATGTTTTCCCAGATTTTAATAGAAAAACCAGGAAAGCAGTGGTAAAGTCAAGGAGTACAGTCATTCATCACTTAATAGCAGGGATGAATTCTAAGGAATATGCCATTAGGTGATTTCCTTATCACATATCAGAGTGTTCGTACATGAATGTAGCGCAGCCTACCACACATGGGCTGTATGGTGTAGCCCATTGCTCCTAGACTATAGACCTGACATCATGTCACTACACTGAATACTATAGGCAACTGTAGGGCAATTGTGTTTGTGTATCTAAAAATATCTAAACTCAGAAAAGGTACAGTAAAAATATGGTACATGTATTATAATCTTATGGGACCACTGTTTTGCATATGCAGGTCCATCGTTGACGAACATATTAGTAAGAGGCTCATAATTACAATTTAAAGGATAAATGTATGTACCTATTCAGCCCATCTAACTGTTTTCATAACCGATTATAATCTGCTTTTATAACTGATGCATGAAAAGTTACCGTAGAGAGACTGGATCCCCTGAACATCATCCTCAGGAAGCACGAAGTGGCTTTTGCCGGTGTAAGTGTAGATGGGGAACATGAGTGCTCCTGGGTCCTTGGAGTGGTCGAGACCCAAGGAGTGGCCAAACTCATGGGCAGCAACAAGAAACAAGTTGTAACCTGTAAGGAAACCAAGAAACCATGAGCAAACAAGTTCCTCCAGTGACCAGGAGATGGAAGAGGTATTCTTGCCTTTGTCTTTTTGGTTATGTTTCTTTTGTGGGTTATTTTCCTTTACTTCACTACCTTATTTTTAAAAATTGATATTAAAAAAATAAAAATAATAACATCGATATTCAATTTCTTGAAGGAAAATTCAGAGAATTGATTTAATCCTTATAAATAATTCAGTGTTCTTTTGTTAGTAGTAGTAGTATTATTAGATCATAGCTGTGTACATTAGTGCCATCACGGGGCACCATGCACAATCAGTGTTCTTTTGATCATGGCTACCTATACAATTCGGATGCCAACAGATTGCTCTCGTGTAATTAGTAATTAATAAGGATTACTATGAAGACAGTAGAGATCCTGATTTGCTCTTTATAGTCTCAGGTCGGGGGAGGAAACAGGTGGAGATAACGGTAAATTAGGAGCAGAGAAATCTCACGGGGCACACGGAGACTGCTGCCGGGAAAGTGCTCCAGACAGGAGGCGGCATCCACAGAGGGGACCTCATGGGGTCTCTGTGTCCACACCTGGGGATAAATTCCAGCCGAATTATTCTTCTCAGAGCATCTCTGGAGTTCAGAAAAGTACGAACTCTGGACGTGATCAGCAGGGCTTCCTCCGCTCTAGCCCACTCTGTCACTGTATTTACATCATTCTTCCCGGCAGCTTTGAGCCTCCTAGATCTAGTATTTTAAATTGGAAACATTTTAATAGAAGACTAAAAGAAAAATGGAATGTACAAGGCAAAAGGGGTTGGTGTGAGTTGTACCTAGAATACGTGAGAGCAGAAGCCGGCAGCTGCGGCTTGTCTTTGAAGACCCTTTCCTGTCTAAGCCTGTGCATGAAGAAAACTGAACAACCAATTTCACAAACTATGCAGTTCACAGGGCAATCAGGAAAATCATCTGAATGATAAATAACTCCTCACTGGGATGCCTAGTCATGGACGCCACTCTTCCCCTCAGCTGTAAAGTTAATCCAGATTTGTTTGTAGTTGCTTTATTTCATTGAGATTAAAAAATATTTCACACTTAGAATTTATGTAAGAACCCAAATCTGAGCTTACTGTGCCTCTCTCTTAACAATCCTAGGTGTTATTCTTTCTTCCTAATACCACCCTTACCTGTAAAATACTCAAGAAATCCTCACTTGTAAATCCTCACTAGGTAAATCCTCACTTGTCTCTCAACGACAGACTGAAGGCATCACAGTTGAGATATTGATCTTTTAGGACTTTTAAGTTACTGATACTTTACTCTTTGAAAAACAATCCTTTTCATTTAAATGAATAATACCAATCAGCTGTCTACAAAGACTACGTCTAGTTGTCATGACTAAGTAATCCCTAATTGGAACAACCCATGGCTTTTCTTCCTAAATTAACATTCCCAATTCTTTTGAACCTTGAAGATTCAACTACTCACTGAATTACTTTGACATTCAGTTTTATTTTCCTTTTGTAAATACAACCTTCATCCTGTCTGTCTCATATTGTTTGAAATAAGACCCTGCCTTGATTTCCCAGAGTGGTATTTATAAAATGAGTGATATAGACAAGTCTAAACAAGTAACTCATATAATGGGGAATAGAAATTTGACTGAATTTATGTCATTAATATTTCTACCAAGAAAAAACTATTAAACTATTTCAATTCACATACAATCCATTCATAACTCAGAGTTTCTGCCCTAATAGTTTTTAGATCTATATTTATAATAAACTGTACTTCTTCAACATATCAAAGGGTAATACACGGTAATATGACCTTGTCTGACAGATAAGACATTTTGACCCTACTTTTGGTCCTACCAACAAAGTTAGTTGATATCCCTCAAGTTCTACTATATGTTGATATAGCTCTAAATAAATGAAATAGCTCTGTAAAGTTCCTAGAAAGAGATCAGAATTAGTCTTCATTTTTCTTTTTTTTTTTTTTTAGTCTTCATTTTTCATGTTTAACACGAAATGGTTTATAGAGATGTCATTTGTAGAGACACTAAATATGGCATAAACTTTTCTTTTTAGAAAATATAATCAAATAGAAAATATAATTTACTATTATGCTTAACTTTGTACCAGTGGGTTCACTAATTTAACCACCAATAAATTATATCTTTAAAAGAATAATACCTTTGGTTTTGGGGACAAGATACGATTGCAAGAGGGACTTTGCCTAACAAATGCAATCAGTGTAACCTGGTTTCTTATATCCTCAATGAATCCCCAATAATTTAAAAGAAAAAAAAAAAGGGGGAGAATAATACCTTTGGAACTACTTGTCCAAGTTTCGTCATCATCAAAATGGGCATCTCCTCCGTAATTCGGTCCAGGAGGAAAAGCATGAGCCAAGAGACCAGAGGGTCCATCAAACGGATAGAAGTCACCATGCTCTACACATGAAAGCAACAGTCGGAATCTGATCATACCAAGTCATAACCAGCACAGAAGTCTGGTGAATTTTTGTTGAATACTATAAAAATTAATGAATGACTGACAGAAGGAATTTAGTAAAGGAACCAATTATGAATAAGAATATAAACATGTTATTAAAATATTCTGCACCATTACCTTTTATTCCAAAAGAGATCATGATATCAGCAGTGCCATCATGAAGTCTGGTAAAATTTAGAGGTGTTACATCAGACCAAACTTTCAAGGCTTTTTTAAATGCCTTTTCAACTTCAGAATGAGTCATATCAGGGGTGTAGTTCACAATTCTATTCAACAGAGATAGATTCAATTAAATTTCTGGAAGGTAAGAACTACTGGAAGATAACTATTTTAAATTGCACACAAACTTCGTAGCCACCCTGTATTTTCTTGGAATATTGCTTGTTCAAGCCCCAATCCAATGGTTTCTATTAATTATGATGCCATATAAGAATGAAAAGTCAAGAATTCAACCAGAAT
The DNA here is from genome assembly GCA_963574355.1 of Loris lydekkerianus. Taxonomy (NCBI): domain Eukaryota; kingdom Metazoa; phylum Chordata; class Mammalia; order Primates; family Lorisidae; genus Loris; species Loris lydekkerianus. Next base: position 14,275 of record CAUYPK010102767.1, read on the forward strand.
TTGAATATCTTCAAATATCTGATTTGGCATCTTAGGTTTAAAATATTCAGATGTTTAATATAACTTATTTTGCATGCTAAAAATTTGGAATTGCAGTAAACCTGCATAGTTGAATACCTCCTTACATTGACCATTTCCTTAAGTTGAACTGATTTTCCTAGACCAGGCATGGGCCACATGTATATGTCACTTCAGTAGGCCTCGTTCCTTATGTTGACCACTTCCATAGATTGACCAGTTTGATACGGTACCTTGGGTGGTCAACTTACAGAGGTTCTACTGTATATTGACATAGCCCTAAATACTGTATATACTTGAGTATAAGCCGAGTTTTGGCTTATAAACCCGAACTTGGCACAAATTTTGTGCCGGAAAAAACTCGGCTTATAGTCGAGTATATACGGTAAATGAAATAGCTCCATAAAGTTCCTAGAAAGAGAATTGTTCATCTTTGATTTTATTTGTTTATGTTTTGTTTTGTTTTTTTGTAGAGACAGAGTCTCACTTTATCCCCCTCGGTAGAGTGCCATGCCGTCACAAGACTCACATCAACCTCTAGCTCTTGGGCTTCTGCAATTCTCCTGCCTCAGCCTCCCAAGCAGCTGGGACTATAGGCGCCCGCCACAATGACCGGATATTTTTTTGTTGCAGTTCAACCTAGGCTGGGTTTGAACCTGCCACCCTCAGTATATGGGGCCGGCGCCCTACTCACTGAGCCACAGGCGCCACCCAGAATTGTCCATCTTAACCGTGGTGTAACAAATACACGATTGCATTACATTTGCAACTTTTCCTGACCCTACTTTCCCTTCTATTTTGGTTTCATTTCTAGAAGAAATGACAGTACAAAGAAGCACCTTGAGACATCCACTGAAAACCAGTGCTGGGTTAACATAACTAGAGTAGACGTCATGAGACATTTTCAGTATTAAAGCTATTTCTGGACTTACTTAACTTCCAATTAAATATTTAAGGCCTCATTAATATTAGATATTTAATGCTGTAAGAAAAAAATATATATTAAAGACAGACAGCCTGTGATTTACCTGTAAGTTAAATTCGTTTTGGTCCATTTGAGAGTTCGAGGGAAAACATTGTATTCACCAACGTCAGGGACCCCGCATCTTGGCTTTTTCATGATATCTAAGGTGTTATCGTCAAGTTTGCCGGTCACTTCTAAGCCAAAAAAGGACTGCATTTCTCGAAGCCTGTCAATCATGGAGCTTGCTGAAGTCTTCTTCAGGATTCCCGCAAGATTCGGAGGGTGGTAGTATGATTTCAGGTAGCGCTGCAACAGAGACCAGAGTGACCTGCTTTTTAAAAAGAAGGGAATTTATGAGACACACCTCGTCATTAGGATGGGCAAGATACTCTACCTCTGCAAACTGGAGGTCTTCTTCGGACAAATCATCATCATCATCATTAGGAAAGGGCAGGGCCCCACAGTGAGTCCAGCTCAGGAGGAGGAGGGCAAGCAGGACCCTGGGAAGCATCCTGGACGGCTGTGTCTGGAGGCTGCTGCCTTTGCACAGACAGTACCTTGGCTTTTATAGACCTGAGATGGTGAGTCATCCCTTACAGATACGTTTCAGCTTCCTAGTCAGTGGAAGGTAAACATGCTTACAGGGCGACTTTTTCTTCTCTCCCAAGTGTGGTTTGTGGTAGAATTTGAGGGAAATATAAATGAGGGCAGCTCTTATTTCAGCAGGGTCTCAAAACCCATCTGGCAAAATAAACAGCCTCAGCATATTTATGGAATCTGCGGGAAGAAGCAGAGAGTAGTAAATTTTTCACTTCACTTAGCAAAAAATGTTTCTCTCCTGCTGGAAAGCAGCTACTTTTACTTTTTCAAATATTAAAGACATCAAGATGGTACGTTTACTTTCATAAAGAGAAACTTAGTCCTGTTTTCAGAATCTTAAAACCTGATGAGTTCTAAACTGTATTCTCTTCAGAGCAAATACGGAGAAAAATCTGATATTTACCTGAGGGCCATGAAATTGGACCAGAACCAAGCTGGAAGGCTGGGAGGTTCTGCTATGCATCCTCAAGGTTTAGTCTTACGGATGGATTTGAACACACAGACATGTGTGACCTCTCAACAGATAGGAATTTCTACAGGTCTAGGCAAAGCTAGAACGATTACATTGGACCACCACAACAATAAGGGTTAGCACATGCTGAGAGATCACTACATACTAGATTTAAAAGGTACTATCTCATTTCTTCCTTACAATAGCTCTATGTAGGTACTATGGGAAGACTTGTTTTCCATTTTACACATGAGTCATCTGAGACACAGAGAAGTTAAATACTTGCCTGAGGCCATATGGTTAATAAATGCTGCCATCAGGGTTTGAGCCCAGAACAGTCGCCTCAAGGCTCCATGTTCTTAGCCATTGCCCAGGACAGCCTCTGCATCATCTATTTAAATGCATTCTCCGATGTTTCTTTAAGACTGAGCTGTTTGGTTCCCACATCTCTGGGAACACCCAAAAAAGCTAAGGTAGTGGTAGTTACACGGGCAATTTCAAATTTCTAAATTTTTATTTTTAAATTTGAACAATAGAAGTAACCTTGGTCCATCAACTCAGGAAAAGAGTTTTATGGGTCTGTCCTGTTCCTCGTAGAATCTCACAGATTCCACACCATGGGATTGAAGTGCCATCTTTAGGTGGGTAGAAGAAAATAGGCAATGATTTTCAGATTGATTGTACTTCTCTAAATAAGTGATCAAAAGTCAAGTTAAGTGATTAAGAGTCAGAAAATGACGCTCAGGTCAGAAACCTATTAAGACAAGGAGAGGAGCTTGAATACAACTTTAGGCTGAGTAGGAAGGGGGATCCCAATCTGTGGGTAAAATGCTGCAATCCACAGTAGCCGGTGCCTTAGAGAGAAGCAGAAAAGCATGTGGAGGGGAAGCATCCAGGCGGAGGAAGCTAAGCTTTTATCCAGAGACAGCCAAACGTACCCTGAGCATAGGGAGTTTCCAAGGAGTTCAAGATTATATCTGGGCTCAACCAGCAGTGCAAAACAATGATTTATTTTAAGCCTCGTCAATGTACAATGATGATACTTAAGATCTGGAGGTGCTGCGGCACACCCACAGGATTGAGTCCTGCAGTTGGAATCTAAACGCACTGGCATGACATTAAGAGAAAAAATACCCCAAAGTTGGATTTTCTATTACACTTATAGAAACTAGGTCATGGGAAAGCATTTGTTGCTTCCAATAAATTGTCATAATCTTTCTAAAAAATATCATGAGATAGGCGGCACCTGTGGCTCAAAGGAGTAGGGCGCCGGCCCCATATGCTGGAGGTGGCAGGTTCAAACCTAGCCCCTGCCAAAAACTGTATTAAAAAAAAAAAATCTCATTAGATAGGCCAAGTGCAGTGGCCCGTAGCCTATAACCTTGGCACATTGTAAGGCTGAGGAAGGAATATCATTTAAGGCCAAGAGTTCAAGATCAGCCTGAGCGAGAGACAGGTGCTACCTCAACAAAAATAGAAAAGTCAGCCAAGCAAAGTGGTGAGAGCCTGTAGGCTGGCTACTTAGGAGGCTGAGGCAGGAGGATTGCTGGAGCCCAGGAGTTAGAGGCTGCATCAAGCAACAACGACACCACTGCACTCCAGCCCATGCCACAAAGAAAAACGTGTCATTAAATAACAAGGAAGAATTTGTGAAGAAACTTAAAGACAAATGACATTTTATTAAGGCTTGACCGTGGGAAAAGAAGAATCAAATAGATTATTCTCAAAGATTTTCATATATGCACCTGTGGAGGTGTTGCCACTGGAAACTAGAAGAAACATTTTTAAGTTATTAAATCAACAAATATTTTAATTGAACATCAACTACATAAGATACCATGCTAGTTACTATGGAAACAAAATGAAAAGTGAAAGAAGAACCTTTTCCGTAGGATCATTATAACATTACCTTTCCCAGGACCCAGACTGGAGGCTCACGCCTGTAATCCTACCACTTGGGAGGCTGAGATGGGCATATTGCTTGAGTTCAGGAGCTGGAGACCAGCCTGAGCAAGAGCTAGACCCTGTCTCTAAAAAATAGCCGGGCACTGTGGCAAGCACCTGTAGTCCCAGCCACTAGGGAGGCTGAGGCAAGTAGATCACTTGAGCCCAGAAGTTTGAGGTTTTGTGGAGCTATGCAGCCTCGGCACTCTACCTACATCGAAAGTGAGACTCTGTTTAAAAACAACAACAATATTACCTTTCCCATAAGAAATATTTTAACAAAAAATTGAAATAAATAAATGCCACGGTTTTTCAACTTTAAAATAATATTTATTATCAAACAGTTTTAGTATATTGTTTCTCATTCCATTTAATAACTTAAACAGCAGAAAAGAAAAATACACAAAAAAGTTAATAAGAATGTGATATTACATATTCTGTCATTTTTCTTTAGTTGGGATAAATAGACATTCCTCAGAAGATTAAAATAAATATTAGGTCAGAATATATCAGACTGCTTGTTTGTAGGATATTGTTTATGGAGAAGTGATTTGAGATGTGTCATCACATTATAATGTGTTGGCAAGCAACTTGTCAACATAAGTCCTTATCTCAGGTTTCTAACTGTTACCACTGGGGAAATGGTTTGTGGTTTCAAATGCCACCTGTCGCACAGTGGGGCTGAGTTGGTACTTTAATACGGCTCTACCAAGTCTACCAAATCACCGTGAAATTTGAAAACCTATAGAACAAGCAAACAAAACTGAACTAAATTAGGAGTATGTGTCTACTGCTGATTCAGACACAAGCAATATGGGACTTTTTAAAGCATTACATCATCATTGGTTTCGAAATTCAAAACATCACCTAAAAGGGAACCAAACTGTCCATAAATAATCAATGAGTAAAACACAAAGTGGTCCCAGATTAGGAATAGCATAAACAATTGATTGTTTGAATTGTTTTAAATTTCTGAGAATCCTGTAAGTTGACGAACCTTCGATGTCAAGATTTTGGCTTCAGTTTATAGCATTGTAAATACTCACTGTCAATGACACGTAGTTATACCTTTGTTATTCTAAAACATAGGTGATTTGACTCTGCAATGGTATGAAATAATAATTTTTTTATAAACACTCTCTGATGGCTGCTTTGTTTTAGTTTCTGATTTCTTTTTTGTTCATAACCCCTTGGGATAGGCTTCCATGTTCTTAAAAAGGAAAACTCGCTGGGCACGGTGGCCTATGCCTATGCTTCTAGCTACTGGTGAGCCTGGGGCAGGAAGGTTGCTCCAGCCCAGGAGTTCCAGGTCAATATTAAACACTAATCACATTTATGTCCTAGAACAAAGTGTCATAATACCCCACCTAATCTAAGTATGCACAATCATGGCATAACCCACAGGTTTGGAACAAAACACAGACTCATTGTAGGTGCCACAACTGCAAAGCAGGTCAACAAGTTCAAAGATCATTTGCTTTTAATGTTTGAATTCCATGTTCTTCACAGATGCTGTTTTCATCGGGGTTGACCCACAAAAGGAAATCAATAGAAACTGCAAGAAATAAAGGAAATTCTTCTTAGTTTATACTGGAGTATGGCATCTGAAATTCAAGACTTAGTTTCCTGGGCTCACTGCTTAATGAATATCAATTTTTATTGTGTCTCTTTTATAAAGAATGGTTACAAAATGTCTCCCCCTGTCAGATTGAATGAAATACTGTAAGAGAAAACAACCGCCAACGGAATACACCTCCTAGCCCAACCCTGTCCAAATGACTATGAAAAGGGAAAAATCTAGATTGTTTGGTAGTGAATAACAGAAATGAAAACTAAATGGAAAAATGGAGCCATGCTTTAGTGGTTTTTAAGAAATTTCAATATATTTAAAGATCCCTATATTTAGATAATGAAGCAAATTTTTAAACAGCCTAGTCTTACCTTGTTACCTTAATTCTCTAATGCATAAGTTGCTAATTATTTTTAAACTAATTTTCTGATTTAAAAGTAATATACAAAATGTAATACAATGTTACTGTATAATGTTTGAAAAATACAAACTCAGAAAAGGAAATTGCTGTAACACCTCAAGATTTTTAAGACATTCTTCTCTCCGGACACACATATGCTACACATATAACCCCTCCCACACATGTGTGTATATGTGTGTGTGTGTGTGTGTGTGTGTGTGTGTGTATGTGTGTATACACAATAGAATCTCTGTAAGTTGACTACACAAGGGACTGTAACAAACTGGTGGACAAAGAGAGGTGGTTGATTTATAGAACTTCTACTGAGTACATATGGTGCATATCTGGTCTATGAAAATTAGTTCAACTTAAGGAGGTGGTCAATGTAGAGAGGTGGTCAGCTATGGAAGTTTCTGCTGTATATATTGGTATAGATGGCACTTCTCAACTTATGGTGGCATAACATCCCAATAAGCCCATTGTAAACTAAATGTATCATAAATGAAAAATGCATGTGATACACTTAACCTCCCAAACATCATCACTTCAGCCTACCCTACTTTAAACATGCTCAGAACGTTTGCATTAGCTCACAGTCGGGCAACATCACGGCCTATCAATACAAGGCCTATTTTATAATAAAGTTACTATAAAGAATTTTGAGGCTGGGCCCAGGGGTTCACACCTATAATCCTAGCACTCTGGGAGGCTGAAGCAGGCAGATCACCTGAGCTCAGGAGTTTGAGACAGGCCTGAGCAAACTAAGACCCTGTCTCTAAAAATAGCTGGGTATTGTGGTAGGCACCTGTAGTCCCAGCTACTCGGGAGGCTGAGGAAAGAGGATCATTTGAGCCCAGGAGTTTGAGGTTGCTGTGAGCTATGAGGCCATAGCACTTTACTGAGGGCAACAAAGTGAGACTCTGTCTCCAATATATATATATATATATATATATATATATATATATATGTATATTTATATATATAATAATGATAAAAATAAAAATTCCCTTCTTTGTTGAGGTCCTGGTTGTCCCAGTGGTTATCTTTCTGCACAGTGACTACTGGACCCCTCTGGGCTGCATAACAGAGCTATGCAGAGATCAAGAGCACAGGCCATGGAATTAGATAAAGCAGCCAGAGCCCCAGCTCTGCCATTCATTAGCTCCCTGATTTTAGGCAGTTTGTTTAACCTTTCAAACCTAGTTTCCTTCTCTGTCTAAGCAGAGTAGCAAGAAGGCTGTCACGGGATGGTACAGGTGAAAGAGCTAAACTCACTGGCTCCGTGAGTTGTCACTGATTGCAGCAACAACCACCACATGTTACCAGATGTTGTGAAGGGCCATTATAGTCATTCATTTATTTGCTCATTCATTCATTCACCGATTCAATGTCAGAAACTGTTCTCGATTCTGGAGATAAAAGTGTCTATAACCAAAATAGACAAGATATTCCTGCTTGTGAAGCTGTATTCTAGTGTCTGTATTCTAACATAGTTTCTCTTACATCTTTCAGTCAGCGTTCACCTCTCCCCCACATTGGCATTCCATCTCCCCATAATCACCATCTCCTGCCCTCCTGTCTATTACACATGTCTCGGAACCTTAACCCTAGCTGTCTTAACCTCCCTACGACACCAACCAATAGTAGAAACATTGAAGTAGGCCGTGTTCTTCTTCAGAATTCTTGTGACTATTAAAAAGATTACAAGCCTCCAATCTCCAATGAGCAGAATGACTAATGATGGAATTCAAGATATGATGAGAGGCACCCTAATTATAATGGGACACAGTTTGGGCTGCGGGCCTTCCATGTGGCCAGCAAACCTGAGATTAGCAGTATTGGTATGGCACAGTGTGACAGGCGGCAAGAGGCCTGCATACATTCTTGCAGAGTAAAAGAAGGCATTTCCCTCTGAACAGGACTATAAGATCTCTCATAAGCTCTTCATAAACTATGTCAGTCTGGTTGGGAAGATCAGGCCAAAATGAATGGATTAGCAACAGCTCTTCTTCAGGAAACTGGACAATGTTATGCCAAAAAAATCTAATTTGTAAAAAGCAAAATAACATAACTAGATGATATAAAATGGAGATGAGAGATGATTTCAAAATCACACAGAAGCCCACAACAGAAAAAAAGTAAAAAAAAAAAATTTCCAGCTGGTCCCAGTGTCTCATATCTATAATCTTAGCACTCTGGGAGGCCGAGACAGGTGATTTCTTGAGTTCAAGAGGCCCAGACCAGCTTGAGCAGGAGCAAGGACCCCATCTCTACTAAAAACTAACCAAGCATTAGGATGTGTGCCTGTGGTCCCAGCTACTGGGAAAGTTAAGGCAAGAGGATCATCTTAGCCCAAGAGATTGAGGTTGCTGTGAGCTATGATGATGCTAAGGCAGTCTACTCAGGGCATACAAACAAACAAAAAAAATCCATAACATCTATTGAATTTCACACAAGGAAAGCCAAAAGACAGGACTGCCTGTGCCATCGATAGGAGGAGTCTTCTGGGGTCTAGGAGACCCATAGCCCAGGCCTGAATGAAAATCTGTGACGCGGAGTTTACCACAGAGATGAACGCACGTAGCTCAGGTCAGACAGACCCAGCTTTGATTTCAGCCTCCCTCCCAGACTGTCCTTTGTTTAATCATTCGTTCATCCAATGTGTATTAAGAGTTAATAGTAAGCACCTGATACATTTCATTAACTCACAATCTACATAGCACCCAGCCAGGCCACTGTGCTGGGCACTATTATAGGCACAGGGGACATAGTGTGAATAATACAGACAAGGACTCTAACACATTAAAAGGAAGATAAAAGTAGACACACACACACACACACAAAAAGCAATTCTGTATACTTTAAGTGGTTTTTGTTGTTGTTGTTTTGAGACAGAGTCTCACTTTGTCACTCTCAGTAGAGTGCTGTGGCGTCAGAGCTCACAGCAACCTCAAACTCTTGGGTTCAAGTGATTCTCTTGTCTTAGGCTTCCAGGTAGCTGGAACTACAGGCAGCTGCCACAATGCCCAGCCATAATTAGAGACGGGGTCTCACTTTGCTCAGGCTGGTCTCAACCTGTGAGCTCAAGTAATCCACCTGCCTTGGCCGCCCAGAGTGCTAGGATTACAGGTGTGAGCCACTGCGCCCAGCCCTTTAAGTGTTATTTTTGTTTGTTTGTTTTTTACATTTATTTATTTATTTTTTTTAACAGAAGCAATAGAGTGATATGACAGTTTGTTGAGGATAGATAGGAAATAGAGGATAGGAAAAAAAAAAGCTTCCAACCCAATGGAAGGGGTCTCAGATGGGTTGCCACATATTGTATACCTTAAATATACACAATACAATTTATTTTAAACAATAAAATAAAATTAGTTTTAAACTTTTAAATTATGACATATACTAGAGAACCTATGATATATGCAAAAGAAATATAACACTTATAATACCTTGGAAGCCCCCACATGAAACTTCCCAACCATACCTTCCTCCCTGGAGGTAACTGTTGATCTAAATTTGGTGTTAATCTTTTACTGGCTATTCTTTTTAAATTGTTGTTATTATTTATTTTTATTTTTTACTTTTTCAGACAAAGTCTCACAGTTGCTTTGGGTAGAGTACTATGGCATCATAGCTCACAGCAATCTCAGACTCCCAGGTCCAAGGGCATTCTCCTGTCTAAGACTTTCAAGTAGCTGGGATTATAGGCACCTTCCACAAGACCCGGCTAATTTTTCTATTTTTAGTAGAGATGGGGGTCTCACTCCTGCTCAGACTGGTCTCAAACCCCTGAGTTCAGGTAATCCACCTGCTTTTGCCTGCCAAAGTGCTAGGATTACAGGCGTGAGCCTCCGTGCCCAGCCTATTATTTATTTTTAGAGAAAGTTCTGGCTCTGTGGTCCTGACTGGAGGGCAGTGGTGTCATCATAGCTCACAGCTACTTCAAACTTCTGGGCTCAAATGATCCTCCTGCCTCAGCCTCCTGAGTGGCTAAATGACAGGCATGCAACATGATGGGGGCATTTTTAAAATTCCTTTGTAAAGGCAGGGCTTCAGTATGCTGACCAGGCTGGTCCTGAACTCCTGGCATCAAGCGATCCTCTTGCCATGGCCTCCCAAAGTTTTGAGGCCACAGGCATATTCTCTGCACCTGACCAATAGCTATTCTTTATAGTTTTTTAAAGTATCTATTATTATTTATTTTTTTAGTTTTTCAAACTATCTATTATTATTTATAATAATAAACTATAGTTTTTTGAACTATCTATTATTATTTATTTTTCAGTTTTGTTTTGTTGGTAAACTTTAAATAAATGGAATCATACCTACTTTATATTGTCTTTTTCTGCTTAACATAATCTAATTTAGGTTATTTTCATTGTTGTTCATAGAGGCGACTCACCGTTTACTCTATATTATTCTGTTGTATGAATATTTATTATGTAAGGTCATTAATTTATTTTATATGATCTTCTGATGTTAGTGAACTTTTGGTGTAAATTGTTTAAGAAAGTTTCTATTTTAAAAGAAGTTTTCTATTTAACCAAAACCTTAATCTCTAATTGTTGAATTTTGGCACTATGACACTCCAGATATAAATATTTTACTTAAACAGGAACTTTGGGGGGGGGGGGGGGATATTGTTCTTATACCACTTAGATTCCACTTACCCACAAAGGATAGTTGTTTTTTTGTCAGAACACAGTAACATTTAAAGATTCAACATTTTAGCCATGCACAGTGGCTCATGCCTGCAATCCCAGCACTTCAGAAGACTGAGGAAGAAGGACTATCTGACAGCAGAGGTTCGAGACCAGCCTGAGCAATACAGCAAGACCTCATCTCCACAAAGAATTTCAAAAACCAGCCAGGCACAGTGGTGCATGCCTGTAGTCCCAGGTGTCCGGGAGGCTAAGGCAGGAGAACCACCTGAGCCCCGGAGCTCGAGGCTGCAGTGAGCCATGATGATGCCACGGCACTCCAGCCTGGGGGACAGAGTGAGACCCTGTTTCAAAAAAAATTCAAACATTTTATAACTGTTTGATAAACTGTGCTCTACAGTCGCAAGACTATAGGATGTCTTGGGATGATTTCTTAAACCAAAGGAATGAGGTCAAAAGAATAAGCCAGAATCAGTAAATAACCATGGAATATAAAAACAAGTGTTGTATTCGGGTACCAGATGAATAACTCCGACCATCATTGTTGAGTTTTATTGCTGTGATTATCAAAGGTGAGGTCTGACTACTGAACACACCTTTTCAAAATAATGAGTCATGGGCCGTGAGTCAAGAAATGTTGAACTTTAGCATAAAACTCTAAGAATGAAGAGTTGGACTAACTAATTGCTTGAGATTTTGTATTGAACAATGTTGTAACTAGTTTTTCAGAAAATATTAATTTGCCAAGCATAGCATAGCTGGAAATAACCTTTCTCTAATCATCTTCCTGATGCAAAAGAAATTCCTACAAGAAACCACAGCCTTTAGTATGACGTCCAGTAGCTAAAGACAGAACAAACCAATGGCTTTAATTTTTGGCTTATCAAAAGTAAAACTCTTAAAACTGAAAGCCCCAGTGGGGGCTTCTTCAAAATGATTTAAAAAATTTCAAACTGCTAAGCATTCTTGATCCAGGAAAGTTTCTTTGTAGTAGGATGTAAATTCTAGACTCAGAAGTGCCTGTCATTTTCCATATGTTCAAATCTATTAGGCTCTCAAGGACAAAAGATTTAAAATTTTTTTCTTTTATTCTTTTTTTCTTCTTAAAGAAATAATTGTTCTCTAAATATTAATTTTTTATTATTTTGTTTGGGATTCATTGAGGGTACAAAGAATTAGAGTACACTGATTGAATTTGTTAGATAAAATGCCTCTTATAATTGTATCCCACCCCCAAGAGGTGTGGCATACATGGTGACCCCCCAGCCACCCCTGTCCTGCCCTCTCCCCACTTACTTATTCTCCTACCTCACCTTGTATTTGCTCATCTACTGCCTTTATATTAGAATAGAGTACATTGGATTCTTGTTTCTCTGTTCTTGTGATGCTTTAGTAAGAATGTGTTCCAATTCATCTAGGTTAATACAAAAGATGTAAAGTCGCCATCATTTTTAGTGGCTGAATAGTATTCCATGGTATACATATACCACAGCTTGCTAATCCATTCCTGGGTTGGTGGGTATTTAGGCTATTTCCATATTTTGGTAATTGTAAATTGAGCTGTGATAAACAGTCTAATGCAAATGTCCTTCTGATAAAAGGATTTTTTTTCTTCCAGGCAAATGCCCAGTAATGGAATTGCAGGATAAAATGGGAGGTCTAATTTGAGTTCTTTGAGGATTCTTCATACTTCCTTCCAAAAAGGTTGTATTAGTTTGCAGTCCCAACTGCAGTGTAAAAGTGTTCTCTTCTCTCCACATCCATGCCAGCAACTGCAGCTTTCAGACTTTGTGATGTGGACCATTCTCACTGGGGTTAGGTGATGTCTCAGGGCAGTTTTGATTTGCATTTCTCTGATGATTAGAAACAATGAGCATTTGTTCATATATTTGTTAGCCATTTGTCTGTCTTCTTTAGAGAAGGTTCTATTCATCTCCCTTGCCCAATGATACATGGGATTGTTGGGTCTTTTTTGTTGATTAATTTGAGTTCTCTATAGATACTAGTTATCAAGCTTTTGTCCAATTCATAATATGCGAATATCTTTTCTCATTCTGAAGGCTGTTGGTTTGCTTAAGCTTTTTAGTTTAATTAAGTCCCATTTCTTTATTTTTGTTGTTGTTGCAATTGACATGTAAGTCTTCTTCATAAAGCTGTTTCCCAAGGCAATATCTGCAAGTGTTTCCCCCCACACTTTCTTTGAGGATTTCTATTGTTTAATGCCCTAGATTTAAATCTTTTAGCCATCTTGAATCAATTTTTATAAGTGGTGAGAGGTGTGGGTCCAGTTTCAGTCTTTTACATGTGGATATCCAGTTTTCCCAACACCATTTATTGAATAGGGATTCTTTTCCCCAGTGTATGCTCTTATTTGGTTTATTAAAGATCAGGTGGCTGTAAGATGTTAGTTTCATCCCATGGTTTTCAGTTCAGTTCCAAATGTCAGTGTCTATTTTTGTGCCAATACCAGGCTGTTTTGATCACTCTGGCCCTATAGTATAGCCCAAAGTCTGGTAGGGTGATACCCCTGGCTTTGTTTTTATTACTAAGAATTTCCTTGGCTGTATGGGGTTTCTTCTGGTTCCACACAAAATGAGGAATTATTTTTTCCAAATCTTGAAAGTATGATGATGGTATTTTAATAGGGATGCCATTGAGTCTGTAGATTGCTTTGGGAAGTATAGACATTTTAACAATATTGATTCTTGTAAGCCATAGCATGGTTTGTTCTTTCATTTGCTAATATCTTCCACTATTTCTTTCCTTAGGATTTTATAATTTTCTTTGTACAAGTCCTTCACCACTTTTGTCATGTATATTCCTAGATATTTCTTTCTTTCTTTTTTTTTTTTTTTGAAGCTACTGTGAAGGGAATTGTGTCTTTGATTAGCTTCTCATCTTGGCTGTTATTGGCATATACAAAGGCTACTGATTTGTGGACATTGATTTTATATCCTGAGACATTGCTGTATTTTTAAACCACTTTCAGGAGTCTTGTGGTTGAGTCTTTGGGGTTCTGTAAGTATAAGATCACATTGTCAGCAAAGAGGGAGAGTTTGACCTCCTCTGCCTCCATTTGGATGCCCATTATTTCCTTCTCTTGCCTGATTGTATTGGCTAGAACTCCCAGCACTATGCTGAATAGTAGTGGTGATGGAGGACAACCTTGTTTGGTTCCAGTTCTAAGTGGAAAAGCTTTCAGTTTTACTCCATACTCCATTTTACTCCATAAAACATTAGCTGTGGGTCTGTCATAGATGGCTTCCATTAGATTCAGAAATGTGCCACCTATGCTTCTATTCTTAACTGTTCTAATTAGAAAAGTCAATGTTGAATTTTATCAAATGCTTTTTCTGCATCTATTGAGAGGATCATATGGTCTTTGTTTTTACTTCTATTGATATAGTGAATTTCATTTATGGACTTGCATATGTTAAACCAGCCTTGCATCCCTGGGATGAAAATATTCGGTCATGATGGATGATTTTTTTTAATGTGTAGCTGTAAACTATTGGCTAGGATTTTATTGAGGATTTTTGCATCTACATTCATTGGTGAAATTGGTCTCTGAAGTTCTAGGGTCACATTTAAGTCCTTTGTATCTTTGTTTAGTTCCTACTTAGAGGATCTGTCCAGTTTGTCACAGGGGTGTTAAAGTCTCTGACTACTATAGTGTTATGGGATATCATATTGCTCAGACCCAGCAAGGTCTGTTTTATAAATCTGGGAGAGTTTAAGTTGGGTGCATAAATATTTAAAATCAAAATGTCTACTTCTTGTATTCTTCCTTTGACCAGTATAAAGTGTCCGTCTTTGTCTTTCTTCACTTTAGTTGTTTTAAATCCACTTTTATCTGAAAATAAGATTGCAACCCCTACTTCTGATTCCCATTTGCTTGAAATACTGTTTTCCATCCCTGACTTTGGGCAGGCTCATTACAATGTGTCTTTGAGAAGCTCTGAGTTGAGATGACCCGGGGTTCCCCCAGGGTTCGATATCCATCTGAAAGGAGTGTGTCCTTTAGTAAAACTTGGGAAGTTTTCACTTAGGATAGTCTCCAGTAGGGCTTCTATTCCTCCCCTTCATAAGTCCCTATTATTTGTATGTCTGAATGCTTCATGGAGTCTCGTAGTTCTCTAAGTGACTATTCTGCTTTCTGTCTCTTTTGCCCCTTTAACTACTTGGGTTAACTCCAAAACTATATCCTCTAGCTCTGAGGTTCTTTCTTCACCATGGTCTAGCCTATTTTTGATACTTTCTACTGCATCTTTAAATGCCTCGGTTGGCTCCTTTGTTTTCTTAAGCTCCACCATATCCTTTCTATATTCTATATATCCCTCATCTGACTTTTGGTTCTGTCTTTCCATTTTCTCATGCATTCCTTCTATTGTCTTTATCATCCATATTTTAAATTACCTTTCTGTCAAACCCTTTCATTCTTCATAGGTAGAGTCTTCTGTAGTAGCTGCATAATGGTTCTTTAAGGGACTTCCTCTGTTTTGGTTTTTCATATTGCATGAATTTTTTTTGTTGGTTCCTCCTCATGTGTTCTTTCTTCTTGTCTTGTTCACCTCCTTGTCCTCCTTTTTTATTCTCACTGCCTCCTTTGCTTCAAACAGAAGTCATTGCTCTTGATGATAGTATGTTATAATATGTCACTGGGACACCAGGCAGTGCTGTAGTTTTTCTTAGGAGACAGAGAGCACAGCCAGCAACCTCTATGGTTTTTATTCCTAACTTAGTTGCCTTCAGTGATCACCTGATTGTTTCCTCAGCATTCAGACCCTGCTGGGTTGAGATCTTAAAGCTCACTTGAATCCTTCCGAGGCAGGTCTCACAGTGCCCTCTGACTACAGTTCCCATGGGGTATGAGAGTCCCTCAATCTGTCCCAAAGGTGGAGATCTAATCTTGGCAAGTGGAATTAAGACAGTCATGCTTTAGGTCCCTGTTAAGACCTTCTCACAATGTTTTCACAATGGTAGCCCCCAGGCCAGCGAGACCTTTACAGTATGGCTTGCCTTGCCAGCCACCAAACCTATGGCACATCCACTCCAATCAGCATTCAAATCTGGTTGCTTTATACTGTTCAAGTCTGCCCACTCTTCCAAGCTTTCTACTCAGCTTTCCACGCAGCTTCCCCCAACAACTGAAAACTGCAGAAAGGCTTCCTCCCATCCTGGACTTCTGTGGGGAGGACAGCCAATCACAGCCAGTGGCAATTACTTGCCTAATTCATCATATTTCCACAGCTCTGGATTATACACTGTATCCAGCTCACCACCTCCTTTCTGTTCTACCTGAACCACGACTCTGGGTAAGGTCCCCACACCAGGTATGACTGGGTTTTTCCCCAGTTTCTCTCTTTTTCCCTAGTTTTTCTAGAAGAGCGCAGCTGAACAATCTTTCTGGTATGCTTCCTTGCTCTTCCCCTCACTTTAAGTGTTATTAAGAACATAAAATGAGGTGATCGTGTAGAAGAATTGTAGCCAGGGCTGAGAGGATGGACACTTTCAAATGATTGTCAAGAAAGTCCTCTCTAAGGAGATGTATTTAAAGCTGAGACCTGAATGAGAGGATTTTAGCCATGCCAATATCTGTGAATAAAGCATTAATCTAGGCAAAAGGAACAGTAAGCATAGGGGCATGAGGGTGGAAACAAGCTTCTGTTCAGGGACAGAAATAAAAGAGTGCTGAAGCAGAAAGAGCTAGGAGAATTGGAGGGAAGTTGAGCTTGGGGAACTTGCAAAATGTCAACTTGGGATAGGTTTCCCAAGCTATTCCACTGTCTCTCAAAGAAGATACAGCATTGGGTCCCAAATCTGACATTTATGTTCTAAAGATAATTTTTCCTCCTTGTAACTCTGTGGTGGCATCAAGTGTGAGTCTAGTTCATATTTCTCTGAAATTTGACCATTGAATAATCTCTGTCTTAGACCAAAAAGTAAGAAAATAATGACCCAATTTGACCCCTTGATTTGTTTCAAGTTGTCTCTAATTTCTTTTCAAACACAGAACAATCATTAGCATTCTAGTTCTGTTGTCTCAATTGAAAAGTGGGAAGAAAAAGTCTTCAGACCTTATCTCATGGTTTATTACTAATTCTTACTCTCAAATATTGCTCTGTGTTTATCTATGTTTTGGACAGTTTCACTGGTTAGTTTTAAGGTGAAACCAGAAAAGACCAAAGCCTATTTGCTCCACTGATGAAGTCAAGATAATAAAACTAGTCTTATGGGATTAGAGTGAGAATTCAATTGTAAAGCTTATGGTACATTATAACAGCTCAATAACTTCAATAAAGGTTAGCTTTTGTTTATCTACATCTACATATAGATATATTTCTTTTTTGAGACAGAGTCTCACTTTTTGCCAGGGCTAGCATGCCCTGCCTCAGCCCAGTTTACAACAACCTCAAACTCCTTGGCTTGAGCAATCCTCCTGCCTCAGCCCCCCGAGTAGCTTGGACTTCAGGTATCCCCCATTATGCCTGGTTAATTTTTCTATATTTAGTAGAGAAGATCTCACTCTTACTCAGGCTGGTCTTGAACTCCTGATCTCAAGTGATCCTCCTGCCTCAGCCTCCCAAAGTGCTAGGATTACACAGGCATGAGCCACCATGCCTAGCTGCATTGTTTATATTACTAATACCCAATGCACCTGGCAAATGGCAAATACTTAAAGTATAGTAGCTACAAAGATTAAATTCTGATCATGGAGTTTATTCAAAGTTTACTTTAACACTGTGAGACCCAATTGCTGAGCCTCAAGCAGTAATAGACAAACAAAAGAAATTTAAATCTGAGTCTTTATGTCAAAGAATTTAGCAATGTTTGCATAAAAATAATACACATATCAATCACAATAATTCTTATTGATTCAGCAAGGCTTCTGGAAGAAGGTATATGGCAAACTTAAGTATTAGTGTGTAGTTGATAAACACACACACACATCCTCCTAATCCCATTTGCCCAACTGAGGGAAGTTTTTATAGCAAGTTTTTTTAATGGTCATTAGGTTACCATGAGAAATGTATTTTCTGATTTTTAATTAATTAATTTTTTTTTTTTTAGAGACAGTCTCACTTTGTCACCCTCGGTAAAGTGCTGTGATATCACAGCTCACAGCAACCTCCAGCTCTTGGGCTTAGGTGATACTCCTGCCTCAGCCTCCCAAGTAGCTGGGACTACAGGCGCCCGCCACAACACCCAACTATTTTTTTGTTGCAGTTTGGCTGGGACTGGGTTTGAACCATCACCCTCGGTATATGGGGCCAGAGCCCTACTTACTGAGCCACAGGCGCCGCCCCAGAAATGTATTTTCTATGCTAGCTCAGAGACAGAATGACACATTATTTTCTAATTTAAAAAGTAGAAGATTGTAGATAGATCTTTAATGTGTGTTTCCTACCTCTTAGTTTAACATTTAGATGAAATGTCAGCAAAGTCTGAAAATATAAAATAAAGAAGCAAAACATGAAATAAAGACATTTTGCATTGGAACACATGACAATATGTTTTGTTTGTGAATCACTGTAAATATTTTCACCACATTGCAGTTTAAAAGATCAACATTGGTAAACTCTGTTACACGTTCTTCAACCACTAGGAGAAAAAACTGGGTTAAATCAACCTCACAGGAACACCACACAGTCCCTGTGGTATTAGCTTAACCCTCCAAGACCTCAGAAAGAATTCTGGTTGATTCTTACTTAATTGCTGTTTGGGAATATGAGATAAAAAGTGGAAAGCTTCAACCACTTAAGTACATAAAATGGACAAAGTAATTGGGAGATTCTGTAATTTTGACCACTCTTCAAGTTCAGTGATCACGCCAGTCCTAACTGAAGAACCTTTACCTTTGGAATCATGTGTCCAGATTTCATCATCAGAGCAAACATTACTTCCCAGACCTTCCCGAGGAGAGAAGGCAGGACCCAGCTGTCCAATGGACCTATCAAATGAGGTGATCACCATTCATTAAAAGGGAAACAACTTGGAAAACAACAATGGGAAGTCATGAAGACAGTAACAAAGCTTATCAAGTCAGGTAGAGTGCATTCAAAAATGGGAATGGTAGCTCAGTGGTTAGGGTGCCAGACACATACACTGGGGCTGACGAGTTCAAATCAGACCTGGGCCTGCTAAACACCAATGACAGCCACAAAAAAAAAAATAAATAAATAAAATAAAAATAGCCAGGCATTGTGGTGAGCACCAGTAGTCCCAGCTACTCAGGAGGCTGAGGCAAGAGAATTGCTTAAGCCCAAAAGTTTGAGGTTGCTGTGAGCTGTGATACCACCACACTCTACCAAGGGCAACATAGTGAGACTCTGTCAAAAAAAAAAGGGGGGGGAGGAGTTTTCAGTACAAACAATCTTCTCTTTATTATCACCTCTGCTTCCGAAGAAGATCACAATGTCAGCAGTGTTCCAGAAAACTCTGGTGAAATTAAGTTGGGTCTCATCCCTGTAAATCTTGGAAGCCACTTGGCTGGTATGAGCTGTAATTTCAGAGGGCAGATTCTCTGAATAACTATTTTGACCAATATACACCAGCAAGAGGCACTTCTGCAAGCCCCAAATATGGCATTTTAAATATTGCTGTACTCTTTAAAAAATACCCATTTGATGTTTTTTTGTTTGTTTCCTTATAGAATCATAAATCAGAGGTACAGCATGGTTTATTACAGTTTTCTTAGAAAAAGCATTTTTTTTTTTTTTTTGATGTGTTTATAAGTATCTTTGGCTTAAAATAATCTAAACTGACCTGACACATAAAAACTACTATCAGGCATTATTTAATTTTGTTTATTTGTTTGTTTATTGAAACAGGGTCTCATTCTGTCACCCTGGATAGAGTGCCTTGACGTCATCTTAGCTCACAGCAGCCTCAAACTCTTGGGCTCAAAGATCCTCCTGCCTGGGCCTCCTAAATAGCTGGGACTACAGGTGCCTGCCATCACACCTGGCTAATTTTTTGTTTTGTTTTGTTTCTTCTCTTTTTAGTAGAGACAGCGCCTCCTTTTTGCTCAGACTGGTCTCCTTTTGCTCCTGAGTTTGAGCAATCCACCTGCCTTAGCCTCCCTGAGTGCTAGGATTACAGGTGTGAGCCACCTTGCCTGGCCTACATTCATAATTTTAAATAAAGGTATAGAATTTCATTAAATTTAAAATATTTGAATGTCTTTTATTTACATTGAAGTGCAAGACAAGAAATAATTGACTATAAGTAATAAATATTCAGCCTATGCCACACCCCAATTAGTGGTTATACTAAAAGACTGAATTGTTGGTGCCAGAGTTCTGAGGCATGGCACTAAAAGAAACTATTCTCTAAAAAGGTAAAAGAATACTTAAGTTCATAAATTCTAGGAGACAATTGCTTCCTTTGATTTGCCTTTTGAGTAAAATTAAATGTTAAGAGGGAAAGATCCTTATGTTTCCCTTTTCCAACATTTCACGAAATGTGTTGTATGTACACTATAAAAAATATTCAGCCACATCAGGAGTGTTTAAATCAATCAGATTCTACCCTAAAAGACATTCACTGGTAGAAAAATATCTTTCTGATGTACTTGAGGTTGAGTGCAAAAATGTTTCTTATTCACCTTTATATCCCTCGAGATTAGCCCAGGCTTGTCACATATTACACACTCTGTTAATATGTGTGGCGTGGATGAACAAATGAATAAATAAAGGAGAGAAAAGACAGGTGCAAGGAGATTATCTACAGAGTTCTTGCTGGAATTAGTTCTTGCCTTAATCCTTCTCTTGAGCTGTTAGAGAAAGTGTAGGGGTGAAGGGAAATTTGCCCTTTACCCCAAAAGTTCACTGAAAGATCAACTCATAATTAAGGCAGATTGATAGGAGAAGGATTTATTTATCATGTACATGGGGAGAAATCAGAGTGATGACCCAGTTTTCCAAAGGAGTTCAGATACCCGTATAGCGGCATTTTAAAGGGGAGGGGGTAAATTGAGGAGTACAGGGAAGAAACAGTTTGCTTGGGAGGAGGAAATGGTTGGAGGAGAAATAGATCGACTTGTAAATTAACCTGGGAGACAGGTGTTTATGACCCAAATGCTTTGAGCCAGGTCCACCTACATTCTGGATCCCATTCCTGAACTATTTTGAGATAATGGGAAGGGGCCAGGGGAATCAATCACCTGCTTTGATCCTCTAATCACCCAGGTCCAGCTTATGCAGATAGAGGGAAGGCTTCCCCCAGTGTTTCTTGGTTTTCAATTCAAAATATTCTTTATATCAGGAATTTATATTTTGGGGTGAAATTTCCTTAGTTCCTTCAGAAGAGACAACTCCACCCAATGATGTGGATTAATATTTGTTGTTTATGAACTTCCCAAATTTTCTAGAAAATGATCAGTTATACGAAGCTACTTTGGTAAGGAAACAACTAATAATTCCTTAAAATTCAATTCTCATTGATAATTATTACACAAGAAAAAAATGAAACCATTAATTCCCTATCATATTTTTAATTTAAAGTGGTTTTTTTTTTCTATGATATTATAAGTTACCTAGGAAAGATTTACTGACTCAGGATTCAAGTAACAGAGATAAAACCTGGGCAGGAATATACAGCATATGACTTAGGAATAATATAGATTCATAGATCCCCCAAAGATCTGTACTGATCAACTAGCCTAATTCTATTACATGGGAGAAGACATTGAGAAACTTCCTCAAAATTACACAAAGAAGTAAACTTGGGGCTGGAATTAGAATCACAGCCTCCTAACTAGGATGTATACACTGTGTATACTCCAAACTGCTACTTATTTTATTTTATTATTTTTTTTATTTTTGAGACAGAGTCCCACCTTGTGCCCTGGTGTCATAGCTCTTGTCACCTCAAACTCTTGGGACCAGGTGGTTCTCTTGCCTCAACCTCCCAAGTAGCTGGGACTACAGGCACCTGCCACAATGCCTATTTTTAGAGATGAGGTCTTGCTCTGGCTCAGGCTGGTCTGGAGCTCCTGAGCTTGAGTGTTCCACCCTTGGCCCCCACCAGAGTGCTAGGATCACAGTGCTATAGCAACCAGCATCCAAACTACTTATTCACACATAAATATGTAATCTGACAAAGCTGATTCTGCCAACTATAGCAATATTACAATATAAGCTGTGCAGAGAAAAAAGTTGAGTGACATTTTTACCTAAACATCAACCTATCAGTGAGCCACTTCATCTTCTTAGGGAAACAATTAGACTTCACTACCTCAGGAGCTCCACATCTTGGCTGCTTCCTGGGGTCTAAAGTTTCAACACCGAGTTGGCCATTTGCCTCTAGACCAAAGAAATCCCGCACATGCTGGAGGTCCGCTTGTGGACACTTAGTGCATCTCCAGGGAAGCTGATAAAGTGCTTTCAAATAGTGCTGGAAAGCAAGCAGGAAATGAAGACCATTAAATGGGGAAACAACTTGCTAAATTAGGAAAACAGCTAGAGGCGGGGCCTGATACCTGTGCAGGAAGCAACTCCATTCTGCTTTGGTTGAGGGGCTCTGGCGCTCTGGAAGTGTGTGTGAGGGGACTGGTAGCCCCCAGCAGAGAGGAGAGTCGGGAACAGCATCAGTACAGATGCCCCTGCCTCTGCTGCTGGGGACAGGGGCTTCAGGGACCTTCATTTGGGGGTTGGGTTTTGGAAGGAGATACTTTGGATGTCCACCTTCCTGTTCTGCTTTTGTAGGGGCAAAACGTTGGCACAGGATTTATTTCTTAATCCTACTTTGTTTGCACTACTTTTTGTTCAAGGACAGAGTGAGTATAGCACATTTCTTTTGTCCAAAGTAAATGTCTATAGGTGAAAACAAAGACTTCCGCCCTTGCTTGAGCACCTGAAATGTAGAATATTAGTTTTGCATTTTTGAGGATTTTGTCTCTAACCCTGACTGTGCAACAGGAAGCTTGTGATTTGCCTTCTGACCTGAAAGGAAGGGAGAGAGGAGGGAATAAGAAGGAAGGAGGAAAGGAAAGAATGTAGTTTAGAAGGGAAGTGGTTTCTATTCTGCAACCTCCAAAGGGCCAGACACTTGTATTTTCATTCTAATTTACTAGAGAATGGCCAAAAACCTTAGGAAGTCTGTCCCAGACACCCAGGTGGCAGGACTATAGGAGTAGGAAGAATTTTCCCAACAGGTCAGGGCACAAGGACCTTCAATATTAATAATGGTTTGCCTCAATGTGGGAATCCATCTAATCACCTTGCTGCCAGGACTGTTTTATTCCTCAATCCAACCCTAAATGGGATAATATAGTCCAGATGTAGAGACTGAGCCATTTGCCCAGTAAAGCACCATTGAGGATATGTGTTAATATTTTCCAAAACCAAAGTCTTTCCCAACTTTCCAAAACATTGGCAAACATAAATGATTGGGCAGACTGGCCCTCCTATTGTACAAATATGCAAACTGATGAATCTGAACAAGCAAGGTGTTGAATTTGACCCATTCTTCCTCCAATGGTAACTGGTTTACACATTCTGGAAAGTCCTACACCTCCTAGTTTCTGGCTGACTTCACAGTGCTGTTCCCTTGGGGAGACTAGCACATTGCACAACCAGTAAAAACTGAGACATTCATCTTGATGTTTCATTTGTTCCCAAGGTAATTTTCCATATCCAAATTAAATGAATGATTTTGGACCCATGTACTATACCATTACTCATTTTCCTATTATAGAGTCTAGTCAGGTGACGGGGGTGGAGGCACACCACCATTTGAAGAACTAAAATGTAAATCATTTAAAACACTCAGCATGTCATTATTATTGGTTCTCGTGACTGCCCTCACATAATTAATTAATATTATAATTCTAATTATGGAGTTATGACAGCAAAGTGGAGGATTTTTTCCCAAAATGTAGGATATGAACAGGAGAGGATTGAAATTAAGGGAGGAAATTCTGCATAGGAAATCTTCACCTGTGGATGAAACAGAGACTATGGACTTGAACACAACATTCTTTGAAAGAGCAACTACAGGGCAAAGATCTCAGCCCCCATTGGGATAGGTTAATTTAAAAGGTACCTTCAAATTATGAAATAAATCGCAGAGTTATTTTAAGATGAAAGTATTAGAGGAAAGTATTTAGAGTTAGCGTATAGCCCTCTCCTCAACTTTTCTCAAAGTAATGTAGAGTCAAAAAGAGCTTTCTCAGCACTGGAAAATTTATCATTTTTCAAGACTCAGGAATAAAACTTTCAAAGCAATTTTTGTTTTTTAAGAGCAGTCAAGTGCAATAGTGAGAAGGGGGGAAAGAGGAGAATAAGGAGTTCCATCTGCAACCGACTCTGAACAATCAAGTGAGATAACTCACTGCCTTCAGACCAGCCACGAGATGGAGCCGTTAAGAATTATCTAACAATATTATTATTTTTTGTATTCAATCATAGCTGTGTACACTAATGCAATCATGGGGCACTTTATATACAATAGCATTTTATATATAATTTGAAATATTTTCATCAAACTGGTTAACATAGCCTTCATGACATTTTCTTTATCAATGTTAAGACATTTATATTCTACATTTAGTAAATTTCACATGTACCCTTGTAAGATGCCCTGTAGGTGTGGTCCCACCAATTACCCTCCCTCCACCCATCTTCCTCCCTCCTAACAATATTATTTTATTGTTTATTTTTTATAACTGATTACATTTTCTTCATTTTACATAATTTCATATTATTTTAATAATACTTTAACATTTATTTGGATAATTTATTTTAGAAAGATAATTCACAAATATTTATAAATATGATATTCTGTAATACCTTCATACTTTTTATTTGAAGTGCATAAATTACTTATTCTCAATTTATCATGTTATGATAAACATGAACATGTTTTTAAAAATAAAAGACCAGAAGTGGGCATAGTGGCTCATGCCCATAATCCCAGACTTTGGGGGAAAGCAACGTGGGAAGACTGGTTGAAGCCAAACTTTGAGAGTAGCCTCGGCAACATAGTGAAAGACACTGTCTCTATAACAAATTTAAAAAAAACCAGCTGGGTCAGTGGTGCACACCTGTAATCCTAGCTACTCCAGAAGCTGAGGCAGAGGATCACCTGAGCCCAGGAATTGAAGGCTGCCGTGACTTATGACCATACCACTGTAATCCAGCCTGGGTGACACAGCAAGACCTGTCTCCAAAAATAATTTTAAATGAAATTAAAAAACAGTTTTAAACACAAACTTTTACAAAATACTGAAACACTGGTATTACCATTTTGCTAACTTTTGGAATTTATTGATGGCTCTTAAGTGATAACAAACCCTCTCATTCTCTTGTTTTTTATAGCGTTTTGTAATTTTTATTTCTTTCATATAATTTTACCAAAGAGTAAGGATTGAACTATAGACACATTTGTCTGCACTAACATCTAACATTTTTGCCTGGGATGTCTGGTCTGTGAAGGGGGAAATAGTAACAGACCAGGCCAGGGAACCAACCTTTAAAGTCATTCATGGCCCTATAATCAGTCTTCAAACAAAGAAAACTTCTGCTTGTGATTGTATTTATTACATACATGTCTCTCAGTGGGAAAGAATATATAGGTGGCCAGGCCAGGTGGCTGATGCTGTAATCCTAGCACTCTGGGAGGCCAAGGTAAGAAGATTGCTTGAGCTCAGGAGTTTGAGACCAGCCTAAGCAAGTGTGAGACCCCATCTCTAAAAATAGCTGGGTGTTGTTATGAGGCGCCTGTAGTCCCAAGTACTTGGGAGGCTGAGGCAAGAAAATCACTTTAGCCCAAGAGTTTGAGGTTGCTGTGAGCTGTGATGCCACGGCACTCTAGCCCTAGCAACAGAATGAGACTCTGTCTCCAATATATATATATATAATTGGATATGATTCTCTAATAATCATAGTTTTGCTAAATAGTGTGTTTCTTAGTTGAAATTAATATTGAAGCACTGAGTTGCCAGTTACTTGTGAAAAGCTCTGGTCTGTATTGAAATGCCATGATACAGAGATGATTTTTTGGCAGGGTGCAGTGACTCACACCTCCCACACCTCTAATCCCAGCACCGTGGAGGCTGAGGTGGGAGGATCATTTGAGGTCAAGAGTTTGAGACCAGCCTGGGAAGCATAGTGAGACCCTGTCTCTACAAAAATAAAAAATTAATGGGCGGAAGAAGGGTGATTGGTGGGATTACACCTGCAGTGCGTCTTACAAGGGTATATGTGAAACTTAGTAAATGTGGAATGTAGATGTCTTGACACAATAACTAGGAAAATGCCAGGAAGGCTATGTTGACCAGTGTGATGAAAATGTGTCAAACGGTCTATAGGGCCAGTGTATGGTGCCCCATGATTGCATTGATGTACACAGCTATGATTTAATAATAAAATAATAATAATAATAAATTAGCTGGTTGTGGCGGCACACACCTGTAGCCCCAGCTACTTGGGAGGATGAGGCAGAAGGATCTCTCGAGCCAGGAATTTGAGGTTAGAGTGAGCTATGATCCAGACACTGACCAGGCAATGGAGAAATATCCTGTCTCAAAAAAGAAAAAGGATGACTGGGGTGAAGGATATTAGTGTATTACAGATATGAAAAGGCAAATGGTAGGCTCAGCGCTTGTAACTCAGCAGCTAGGGCGCCAGCCCCATACATAAGAGCTTGCGGGTTCAAATTCAGCCCGGGACTGCCAAACAACAATGACAACTACACCCCCAAAATAGCCAGGCATTGTGACAGGTGCCTGTAGCCCCAGCTGCTTGGGAGGCTGAAGTGACGATCACTTAGGCCCAAGAGTTTGAGGTTGCTGTGAGCCGTGTGATGCCACAGCACTGTACTGAGGCCAGTAAAGTGAGACTCTGTCTCTACAAAAAAATAAAATAAAACAAATATTACTTGGTTGCTGAATGGATCAAACAAAAAGTCACCTGCACCCAAGTACAGTTTAAATTGTAAGAATTCAATTAAAATGTTAGTGATCTAAATATTACTATTATATTATTAACATTAATCTTCTGTTTACAATCTCTTTTAAATTGATGAGATTTTAAGGAGTCACTGAATAATGTGACTCATGTTCTCTGGCTTAAACTCTAGACAATATTTGGGGCTTACACTGAATGAGCATATAAATGATAAGAAGAATTTTAGTCACACCCTTTGGGCGGGGATGGAGGTACTGCATACCTTTAGTAAAAGCTTTGAAATTGATTTTGCATGTCTGAATCACCATTGGGTTTTCCATAACCACACACACACACACACACACACACACACACACACACAGACTATAGGCAGAGAAATGAGTGCATTGTTTCCTTAAAAGCCATTTAAGGAAGAAAAATCTTTTTAGGAAAAACCACTGTGCTACGGACGCTGAACCTAAAGAAGAAAAATCTTAATTCCTATATGCAAAATACTTTCAAAATATGCAATTGTTAAAAACTCGAATTTCACACTTGAAGCAACAATAGTACTTAAAACATGAAATGTCACAACATAAAAAGGTACCTGAGGCTCGGCACCTGTGGCTCAAGCGGCTAATGTGCCAGCCACATACACCTGAGTTGGCGGGTTCTAATCCAGCCCGGGCCACCAAACAACAATGACAGCTACAGCCAAAAAATAGCTGGGCATTGTGGCGGGCGCCTATAGTCTCAGCTACTTGGGAGACAGAGGCAGGAGACTTGCCCAAGAAGGTACCTGAAAATGTCAGCCATCAATGTGATGGAAAGAGTCACTAAATTTAATCTTGATGGCATGACTTAAAAGCTGTGTGATTTTGGCAAATTACCCTTTTTTGTTGAGACAGTCTCACTTTGTCACCTTTGGTAGAGTACTGTGGTGTCATAGCTCACGGCAACCTCAAACTCTTGGGCTTGAGTGACTCTCTTGCCTCAGCCTCCCATTGGAGCTGCGACTACAGGCACCTCCCCCACCACATCCAGCCAGATTCTTAACAGCTATGATTAATTCTTGCTGTTGTTATTACCAAAAATTAGTATTCACCAAACCTCAATTACACATGAACCAGAGCACTTAAAATTTTAGAAGACACAGAAAAAGGAGAAGGTCTATTTTAGACACAAAACAAGGGAAAATACATTGACAGATTCCTTTTTACAGAGCAGTATTTCTCTTACCACATTCTAATGATGGCAACAGAAATAATAAAGAGCTAAGGGCAGATGGGGTGGAAGCCTGTCACCTGGGTACACGCACATGAGGCTGTCAACTGTGATTAGCTCTGCAGGGCTGGGGTGAGGAACTTGGACTGGGGGAAAGAGCAAAGAATATTTGAATAGAGGAAATGGCGTGTGTGGCCAGTACACAGAGATAACGAGGTGTGTTCCAGCTGATAAATCGTGTCCTTTCTTTTTTTGACATATTCTTGGAAGTCTCTTTGGCCTTTCTCCTTCACCTCAGCGCGCACAGTGTCGTGGGGCGCTGTACAGGTACAGTAAAGGCCGTCTCGAAAGGTGGCTGGAGCCAGGAAACGCACAGTCAGCTACACATGCTGCTGGGTGCCGGGACACAGAGCCCCACGAGTGTTGGCAGGTTATGGCCGGCTAAGGAGTAAAGAAAAAAAGGAGAAAAAATAAGAAACCGGGATGTAGGTACCCTGTACAGGCCAACTTAACCCAAAATTGACCACATGTTCACTATCTGGGTATATTTGAAGGAATTCATAGAGGCCCCGTTACCTTTCACATATTTACAATCATCTTGGCAGCATTTCTGTTGAACTAAAAATCCCTTCAATTCCATAGCAATTCTAGGGGTCCAACAGCAGCTCTGGTGATATTGCCACGGAGCCAGGGTCACTGTCCGATGCAACCTTCTTTTCTTCTGTTTCTTTGCTCCTGTGTAACTCACTGCTACCTAAACTAACCCCTGCCTCTCCCAGTTCTTCATTTATACTTTCTCTTTATTGATGGCTTCTGCTGCCTCTAAGTGCCCTGCTTGTTACCTTCCTTCTTGTAGGTTTTTCAGCCTCTCTACTGCCTCCTCCTCTGTGTGTGTGTGTGTGTAAGTGATGTGTTCTAAGACAAAGGATCTGATTCATTCAACTTAGATACTCTCTAATATAGAATTGCCCCTCCTGCATCAAGTTCTGGCAAGCTGATAAATGTTCACCTTTGGGTCAAGGGTCTTGATTAAACTAGGTGGCCAGGGTGATGCTATGGTGGTCAATAGGAGTACGGTAAGTAACCAGGGCATGACAAGGCACTGGAAAGGGGGCTGCAGGCACAGCATATACCCTGCAAATCCTTTACTCCCCTAAAATACTATGTAGCAGCCTCACAGCCTATGTGTGGGCCAGCCAATCCTCCCGTTAGAATATAAAGGACACTTGTTCTTTTCCTGCTAATACATTTGAGTTCTCTGTGGATTGTTGGTGTTCTTTTGTGTCTGACAGCACAGAGAAATGTTTCCCATTTCCTTGTATATAACTAGATCAAAGTAATGAAATAATGGGTTTGGGACAATTAATTTATGTTAAGATCAGGCCCTAACTGTCGCTCTGATAAAAGAAGGAAGCATGCAGAATGCTGGCTTGTTTATAAGAGATAAAATGGTACCATCTCATTCAACTGAAATTCAAAATTGTGGAAAAGGAAGCACCGTTAGAAAAATGTGCCGAGCCAGTGAAATACATTGATCAAAGGAGGATGAAAGACAGCAGACTCAATTCATTAGCAGTAAAATCCAGTGAGGCTAAAGTAATTTGCCTTTGAAAATGAATAAATTAAAAGAAGGCTAATTGGTAGGCCCTTATAATATCTTATTTTTACCTTGAACACTTCCTTTTCAGAAGAATGTCTATTAACTTTTTACTCTTTTCAGTTTGATACGGACTTTGAAGAATAAACTACAATGATTTGAACTGAGTCTAGGATGAGGGTAATTGTAAAAGACAGTCTTATTTTCTGCAATGATAATTAAGAAGCCTTAATGAAGGGTATATGAGATTACTTGCTAAGCCTTTAGGAGAGTTTCTTAGACTTGTGTGTCCTGTTGAGTATTTAATAACTATATAATATATTTATAGAATAGGTATAGATGGGGGATCATGGGGTCACAGTCAGATGTTGAACTCCTCCAAGGAGACTTCAATAGATCCTAGGCAAGCTCTGAGAAGATATGAATATTACTGGGAGCTTCATGTGACCTCTGTTTACTGTTTAGGCAAATACTGTATTTTATTGACTTTAAGATATGTATTTTTCAAATTTTAATATCTCTGAAATTGGAATGTATTTTATAATGAATAATATCTTGGTATTATGGAGGTTTAATTTTTAGCATTTTTTTCTCTGTTGATGGTATATATAGTAATTATTTTTCTCTTGATTATTTTAAGGCCAATTGAATTGTATTTCCATCTTATCACAGTAGTTGCAGAGTGATCCATGTCTTTCATTTTGGTCAGCTTTTTTATTATTGAAAGATTATTTGTTTGTCTTATTTTTGTACAGCTCACAGCAACCTCCAGCTCTTGGGCTTAGTTGATTCTCTTGCCTCAGCCTCCCGATAGCTGGGACTACAGGCGCCCGCCACAACCCTGACTATTTTTTTGTTGCATTTTGGCCAGGGCCTGGTTCGAATGTGCCACCCTAGGTATATGGGCCTGGTGCCCTACTCCCTGAGCCACAGGTGCTGCCCTGAAAGATGGTTTTGAACTAATGCATCCTGTTTCACTAACTTTATTTTCCCCTTTATCACTTAACTGGAGTCTGCCAGATGATTATTCCCCAAGTATAACTCCCATGATGTCAGTTATTTTAAAAACCATCAGTGTCTCCCTGTTACTTTTCTTGTTTCTAAGACAAGGTCTTGCTCAGTCACGTGGCTGGAGTGCAGTGATATCATCATAGCTCCCTACAAGCTGAAACACGTAGGCTCAAGTGATCCCTCCACCTCAGCCTCCCAAGTAGGGGGGGGACTGTGCCACCATACCAAGCCAATTTTTGTATTTTTTGTAGAGATGGGGTTTTGTGGTGTTATTTAGAGTGGTCTCAAACTTCTGGCCTCAAGTGATCCTCACACCTCAGCATTTCAAAATACTGGGGTTATCAGTGTGAACTAACATGTCTGGCCTCAAGTGAGCCTCCCACCTCAGCATCTCAGGGTGTTGGGATGGTAGGTCTGCTCTCTGGCTTTAGCCATTCTTTTCAAAAGTTAATTTTTTAGGGATATTGTCGTAAATAAGAAGGGCAGAAACTTGCCCTCATGGATTCTTTTGGCTGTTGTGAACCTTTACTTAATGGATTTTTAAAACAAATGTCAATGCTATGTGATAATTCATAGTTTGAGAATAATGCTGTACTTTCACATGCATAGGCATTTGTGTGTGTTTAATACTTAACTTATATAACATTGTACCCCATAAATATACTGTATAGTTATTATTTGTGAATTAAAAATAAATAAAATTTTAAAAATTGGATTAAAACTGTTAGGCAGTATTCACTCCTTAGACTTGATCCCATTCCTTTGAGGTATAATGGCATTTCCTAGTTGCCAAGAACAAGCTTTTATTCAGTAAAAGGTAAATGACTTTCTGTCTCAGTGACACAGTAAGTGTCTACTTTAAATTAAATTGCAGCAGTTCTTTTTGTAGCAGTTAACTGTTGATAATTCACTGCTCACAGGGATTTGTGGAAGAGGATGGGCCCTTAGTAGTTAGGTAGACTAGGTAGACTAGTTACTACTGTTCAATGACAGTTTCATGTCATGTCGGGTACTGGGTTGTTCTTGAATCATTTTCCCCCTGTGAACAAATAAGTTTAGGAAGAATATATATTATGAAAAGTTTAGGGCAAATAATGAATTTAGGGGGCATAGTTCCCACCATGCTGCCTTATTTCTGACATGAATCACAAGCTCACAGTTTCCAAAGATCACTAGACTAGGTTCAATAATTTGCTATAAGGATTTACAGAACTCACTGAGAGCTATTATATTCATTTATGGTTTATTATAGGAAAAGGCTAAAGATTAAAATCATCTAAGGGAAGAAGCACACAGTGTGGAAGCTGGGGAATTACTGAAGATGAGCTTCTGTTGTTTTCTTGCTACAGAGTTATAGTCAGAACGTTAATCTTTGTGTGGTTGCATAATACAATGTATGCAATATTGTCAACCAGGAAATCGCACATGAGCCTCAATGTCCTGTGTTTTTACTGGAGTTCTGTGTCCTGGGCATGATTGATTGTCCATGTGGCTGATTTACATAAGTCTTTAGACTCCTGGCCCTCCAGGTACGTCCCCCAGCCCATTCTAAATCACATTGTTATATGACTAGCTTAAGGTCTCTGCAGGTAGAGATTGTAGCAAATATGTCCTAGAAGCTGAGGTCAAAGGACAGTTATTTTTGGCAGCTTCTTCTTTAATACTCCTTTGTACTTACATTCCTTTTGATAGTCATGCTTGTTGAAAGTACAAACACCCTGTCCTCTAGTCACCTTTTCTTATTTTCATAAGTAGGTGATTTTGTTCAAACACATCACGGAGTGTACTTACACAAACCTAGATGGCATAGCCTACTATACACCCGAACTTTATGGTATAGTCTATTGCTCCTAGGCTACAAACATGTGCAGCATGTTGTGTGCTATGACACAAGGTGGTATTTGTGCATCTGAACCTATTGAAACATAGAAAAGTTACGGTAGAGATGCAGTATGCAAAATAGAAAATGGCACACCTGTGTGGGGCACTTACTATGAACGGAACTTGCAGGACTGGAAATTGCTCTTGGAGAGTGGTGAGTGCATGTGAAGGTCTAGGCTATACACTACTGTGGACTTTATACATTTAGGCTTTCTATACTTAGGCTGTACTAAGTTTATAAAAATTTTTTCAATAATAAATTAACTTAGCTTACTATAACTCTTTTACTTTATAAGCTTTACATTTTTTAAAAAAGTTTTGACTCTTTTATAATAACACTTAAAACACATTTGAGTGGGTTCAGTGGCTCATGCCTGTAATCTTAGCACTCTGGGAAGCCAAGGTGGGTGGATTTGAGCCTTTAAGTACAAGACCAGCCTGAGTAAGAGCGAGATCTTGTCTGTACTAAAGGATATTGTGGTGGGCACCTGTAGTCCCAGCTACTTGAGAAGCTGAGGCAAGAGGATCACTTGAATCCAAGAGATTGAGGTTGTTGTGAGCTATGATGACGCCATGGTGCTCTGGCCAGGTTGACAGGGTGAGACTCTGTCACAAACAAACAAATGACAAAAAACCCCACAAACCTTTTATAGCTGTACAAAAATCTTTTCTTTATATTTTTATTCTATGAGCTTTTTCTTTTTAACTTTCTGCTAAAAACAAAGACAGAGTCATATTAGCATAGGCCAACACAGGGTCAGGATTATCAATATCACTATCTTTCATGTCTACATCTTGTCCCACTTAAGGTCTTCAGAGGTAATAACATGGATGGAGCTGTCATCTCCTGTGATAACAATGCCTTCTTCTGGAAAACCTCCTGAAGGACTTGCCTGAGGGTGTTTTATACTTTTTTTATAGGTAACTATTTTTATAAGTATTTGTCCTAATAATGCAAAATATAGTAGAGTAAATATATAAACCAGTTACATGGTCATTTATTATCATTATCAAATATTCTATACTGTACATAATTGTAAATCTACACTTTTATACAACTGGTGGCACAGTAGGTTTGTTTGCACCAGCATAACCACAGACATGTCAATAATACATTGTGCTGCAACATTATGACAGCTCCAATGCCACTAGATAAGAGGAATTTTTCAGCTGCCTTATGGAACCACCATTGAATGTGCAGTCTGTCATTGACCTGATTGTCCTTTTAGGGCATATAACTGTGATCAGTAAATGGTGCAGTCAACATTTGAACAGAGTTTTCAGCTTGTATAATTGATTCATCTCTAGGAATCTTTTCTGTTTTTGTTTTCTCCCTGGGCAGTGTCATCTATTCTTGACACCCAGATACCTGTATCTGTTCTAAATATCTCTCCTGAGTTGTGGATATGCCCTTCACATATGCAAGTGCCTAGTGGATATCTGCTTGAATACCTCAAAGTCATGATGTCCAGGTTAGAATTTATTACTTACTGTCTCACATACCTGAAAGTCTTCCTTCTTTACATGTGACAGGGACTCAGTAATTGGCATCACCATCCACCTCGCTGTTCAGGCCAAAGTCCTGAGTGTCATTCTTGAATCATCCTTGTTCCTTTCCAGCTGCTTATATTCACTGAATCCAGTTCTTCCATTTCTGCCGCTGTCCTTTCTCTTGAATGTAGTCCATCCTTTTCTGTTTTTTGGGAAAGCTTAATAGACTCCACACATATATCCCTATGTAATCTGAGATAGTCTGGCTAATTTTTCCTAAATGCAGATCTTATCATGTGATTTCTTGATTTATACTCTTTAGTTGTACCTTGTAATCTAGACAGAAGTTCGAACATTAACTTAGGAAATAAGACCCCTTTTTAAAAAAATCTTTAAAAAATTTCAGATTAATATGAGGGTACAAATGGGTACAATAGGTTACATTGTTTGTGTTTGTTACGTAAAGCCCAAGTTGTAGTTGAGCCCTTCATCCAGGAGGTGTGCTGCATACCCTTACATGGTAGGAGAAAGCACACTGGTCCTCTCCTTCCTCTTCCCTTCCCCTCCCCTTAAATTTAATTGTGCTTTTCCTCTCATGTGGGCATATAGTTGTTTATCTACTGTTTTCATAATAGTATTGAGTACATTTGATACTTTTCCATTTATGTGATACTTTACTAAGGAGAATGTTCTCCTACTCCACCAAGGTTAATACAAAAGATATAAAGTCTCTATCTTTTTATGGCTGAATAGTATTCTGTGTTATACATATACCACAGTCTATTAATCCATTCATAGGTTGATGGGCACTTGAATTGATTCCACATTTTGGCAATTGTGAATTGAGCTATGATAAAAATTCTAAAGCAGATGTCCTTGTGGTAAAATGTTTTTTTTTTTTTCTTCTGGGTAGATACCTTACAATGGGATTGCAGGATCAAATGGAAGGTCTACTTTTAATTCTTTGAGGATTCTCCATATTTCTTTCCAAAGAGGCTGTATTAGTTTGTAATCCCAGCAACAGTGTAAAAGTGTTCCCTTCTCTCCACAGCCACACAAGTACCTGTAGCTTTGGGACTTTGTGATATGGGCTCTTCTCACTGGGATTAGATGATATCTCAAGGTAGTTTTGATTTGCATTTCTCTGATGATCAGGGATGATGAGCCTTTTTTCAGGTGTTTGTTGGCCATTCATCTGTTTTCTTCAGAGAAGATTCTGTTCATGTCTCTTGCCCAATGATAAATGAGATTGTTTGCTTTTTTTTGTTGTTGTTGATTGAGTTCTCTGTAGATTCTGGTTATTAGCCCTTTGTCAGATTTGTAACATGCAAATATTTTTTACTATTCTGAAGTTTACCTGTTTCCTTTAATTTTTGTGTCCTCTGCTACACAGAAGCTTATTACTTTAAGTCTCATTTACTTATTTTTGTTGTTATCGAGATTACCAATGAAGTCTTCTTCATAAAATCTTTCCCCAGGCCAGTATATCAAGAGTTTTTAATCCCACACTTGCTTCTAAGATTTTTATCGTTTTGGGTCAATATGGGCCTTCTTGATCTGATCAGGGCATGTTTTCCCCATTTCTACTATGTGTTCCAGCTGTCGTAAGCACTTTGTTATTACTGAGTTCATTTTGCTCTTGCCTCTGGCTTCCCTCCTGCCTTTCCTTGTTGCTTTAATACTCTTTTATTCTATAACCCCATGTCATCCTTCATGTCTTTTCTTAGATGCCACCTCCTATGGGAAATCCTTCTGTAACACCCCTCACTCTATATTCAGTGTTCTTACATTCGTTCAGTGCCTGATAGGGCCATACACTGTCTTGTCTCAGGGACTTTGTATGTGCTGCTTCTTCTGCCTTGCCTCTCTTCTCTCCTGAATGTTGCTATCCATTCTGTGGTAGATCCACATTTTTTCCATCATATCAAGACATTCTTGTTTTCACTTTGTGAAATTTGAAACAATTGTGTTCCAGTTTTAGGTTTTGGAAATTTAGAATTTTGATCTGTTTGCCTTTAATTAGTGTCTCCTTCTCTCTTAATCCAAGCCTTAAAAAAAAAAAACTCCCTCAATCTTAAGTCTATTCTTCAGCTTTACGCTTCTCCAAGCAAGCTGATATTGCCTAACTTGAGAATCGATTAAGTGCCAGAAGTCAGCTGATACGGTTTGTTAAAAAAAAAAAAAAAAGGTATTTTCAGCTTTCAGTCCTAACCACTGAACCTGACAAGTTCTGACATCTCTTCTCTTGGCTGTCTCTCATTTTTTTTCCTGTTTCCATGGAAATGGACATTAGATCATAGAAACATGGTAAGATACTGGTAGCTAATTGCTGTTGTGGAGTTCTGAATTCTCCTTGTGAGTGATTATTTTATTGACTCTTGTCCATTATACATTATGTGGTAGTTAGGCAAAACAACTAAGGCATTTTCTGGATTTGAGAGCTGGATATTTCCCAAGTCATTAACTGATATCCTAAAATGTATTCCCTTTTTTATCTCTTAGTTAAATTATATTTTAATTTAAGATCTTGTCAGAGAGGACACTAGATTTCAAGCCAGGAGACCTGGCCCTTGTCCCAAGTCTGCTTGATTATTTTTGTTTTATATATATTTAACGAGCCAGTTGTAGCTACTTAGCCTTTGGACTTGTTTGTAAGTGTCCCAGTGAAAAGGCTGCCTTTATGCCTGTGTGCTTTAATAGCAAACCCAGAAAAAATATTTCTAAACATCTAAAATGGAAAAATGCTTTTAATCTCAGTGTTTTATTTTTTTCCCTTTGTAAAAGATCTGAATAAGGTTCTATCATATGGCTAGAAATGTTGGCCTAAGATTATCTATAAACTATATAAGATATAGTTTTTATATAGTTTTTCAAGAAAAGTACAACCTATCTTATAACAAAGTAAAGTAATTAAGTAATATTTGAAAAATTCTATTTATTTTGTATTTAATGAGAAGGCTTATTACCTTGCTTATCTAATTTGTATTTTGTCCACATCTGGGATGTATGAGGATTTGCCATAGCCATATGCCTCTGTGGTAGGCTCATCCCTATCAGGTCAGGATTTCTTCATATTTTAAATTTAGAACTTGGAAAGCCAGATTTTGTTAAATACTTAAAGGAACTGACATGTACATGTGAAGAAAAGATTAGTATTTGCTGAGCTGCTTCTTCAGTGAACAGTCTCTGCTCTATATCAAATGAATCTGAGTAATTGAAATTTAGTAGGAACAGAATAGATCTCTTTTTTGCATGACTATGCAAAATAAAATAGATATCGTGCTCAACTTATGAGGGGGTTATGTCTTGATAAACCCGTCTTGAAAATATTACAAGTCCAAAATGCATTTAATAGACCTAACCTACCAAGCATCATAGCTTAGCCCAGTCTACTTTAAACATGTTAAGAACACTTGCATTAGTCTACACCTGGGCAAAATACTGGCAACACAACACACCATAGAGCAGGGGTGGCGAACAAGTTCGACTACGCCCTCGGAGATCGCTCCTCAGAGGTCCCTCCTCAGAGGTCCCTCCTCAGAAGCAGCATAACAAAATCCAAACTTGGCAAAGAGCCACAGTATACAAAATAATGATAAGAGGCAAAGAGCCGAAATTCATTTTGGCTGGGAGCCGCATGCGGCTCTAGCCGCGTGTTCGTCACCCCTGCAAGAGCTGATTCTTATCCTTGAGCTCTTCCTCTGATTTCTGCTTACATGGTGGTTTGCAGCCTTTCCGACATTCCTACTGGTGGTGGTGTCTGCAGCCTTCTTCTGCCCATTCTCTCATCTCAATTTGGTGATTTTTGCAGCACTATTCACTAAACCTCCTGAATGAAGATGTCTACAAACATGGACTTCTTTGGATCTTACAGGTAATAGACTCTTCTTAGAAGGGGCTTGAGTTTGTGTGTTTGTGGGCAGGCTGCTGTTCAGCACAAAGGGGTGCTGTAGGCTGTATATGGTCTTATCCACACTAGTCACAGTAACTACACAGCACAGCTGGGCCCCAGGCACCAGCTCCTCCTGCTCACAGTCCTTGTCATCCTGGTTCAGAAGATGGTTGGCTGCGACTCGCATGCTGCCAACCAGGTCTACCTTTAAATTTCTTTAAGAAAAGAATATATATATATATATTTTATATATATATACATATATATTTTACATATATACATTTATTACATTTAATACATATATTACATTTATATATTACATATATATATATTACATATATATTATATATAGGAGTATTGTCTATATTACATTAGACAATACTCCTATATATATTCTTTTCTCATACACACACACACACACACACATATATATATATACATATGACCAAATTTTCCAATAACTTCAATCTTTCAGTGAATTCCTTTTTTTTTTTTTTTTTTTTTGAGTTTTTGGCTTGGGTTTGGTTCAAACCTGCCACCTATGTATAAGGGGCTGGCACCCTTCTCCTTTGAGCCATAGGCGCTGTCCTTTCAGTGAATTCTTATTCTCGTTTTATATTCTATTGAGATATGAGACAAGTCAAGAGTGCAAAAACAAAATTTTCAATCTCTTTTACTGCATAGATGGTCTGATACTATCATATTGTTCTTAGAAGCTCTGGAGCAACATGAGTAAATACACACAAGTGATAATAACTATGATATACAGATGACGTTGGCCTGTTATACACAAAACAATGTGCACAATGCACATTACTAAATTTTCTTAGTCTATCAGGTCAAAGAAGCTCAATATTTTCTTCTGTAGATGAGGAATTTGAGGGTACAGAGAAATTAAGAGTTTTCCCAAGATCACATGACCAGTAAGTAGAAGAATCCATATTCAAATCAATTCAGGTCTGTCTCGTTCTAAAATTCCTGCTCTTTACTTTAGACAACACTCCTAATATTTGCAAAGTACACTGAATGTATTTACTGAAGCTTTCGGGTAAGCAACAGGAGAGCCAAGACTGACACCAAGGGTGGAGGAGGTTAGACCACAGGAAAAATATGGCCAGTTGAGATGTGAAGGGACTTACTCTGTGTCAGGAAAGGGAAGAGGGAAAGAAAACCAGCACTGTCCCTCTTAGAGTTCCAGGAAAAGGTAACAGTTAGATAATAAAGGAGATAGTGACAACTCCAGGAGGCAATCTTTTCTACATGAGGTTCCCTGTGTGTGTCTGCATGCATGTGTGTGCACATGTTTAGAGATAAGGAAGTTAAAGAACTGAATTTTGGGGAAGAAGAAGGAAAGAGAGAATGAAAGAAAGACAGAGGGAGAAGAGAAGGAAGGGAGCAAAGAGGGAAAGAAAGAAGAAAAGAAATAAACTTCAGGATTGGAGATAAGACTTCAATTTTCAGTTTTTAATTGTGGTAAATTATACAGCACAAAATTTATCAGTGTAATCATTTTTAAGTGTATAGTTCAGTAATGTTAAGTACATTCAAATTATTATGCAGCCTATCTTCAGACCTCTTTTCTCATCTTTTAAAACTGAAACTCTTGGCCTACAGAGGCCAAACTCTCTGGAAGGCTGAGGTGGGAGGATCCCTTGAGTTCAAGAGTTGGAGACCAGCCTGAACAAGAGTGAGATCCCATCTCTGCTAAAAAAAAAAAAAGAAAACTAGAAAAACTAGCTGTGTGTCATAGCTAGCATGTGTAGTTCTAGCTACTCAGGAGACTGAGGCAGGAGGATCACTTGGACCCAAGAAACTGAGGTTACTGTGAGTTATGACACCACAGCACTCTACCCAGGGCAACAGAATAACACTCTGTCTCAAAAAAAAAAAAAAAGGAAAACCCCTAAAAAAATCTAAAACTCTTTTCCATTAAACAACAAGGTTCCATTTCTTTCTTTCTTTCAGCTGTGTGGCAACCACCATTCTACTTTCTGTCTTCATGAATTAGGCTACTCTAAGTACCCCATATAGGTGTATCATACAATATCTTTCTTTGTGTAGCTTCTTTTACTTATAATTAACATTTTAATATATTTTGTATAGAAATGTTTGAATTAACCAGTTTTTGACCATTTTCCTTTAGTGGAACAGTTAGGGGCTTATATAAAAAATCATTATAAATAATACTGAAAGATTGTCTTATAGTAAATATTTAGACACATTCCTTTTTTTTTGGTTCAGTTTGGAGTAAGTGTGTTGTGTGCTAACACAATCATTCAGTAGCTAATATTCACTACCAGTAGCAGATGTTGGAACTTTCCGGTTAGGGGATCATGCTGGGTATACATAGGTGCAATTTTCTGAATCCCAGGGACTAGATATAGCTAATAGCTATTTATGCAAGTTTCTCCATGATAGAAGATTACACATCTCCTTCCTGAGCCTTATTTCCTTGCCAACTTCCATTAGCTTTATTCCTCCTACAGTCCTTTTTTGGGAAGGGGGGAAAGGAAAGTGATTTATTTGGAAAGCCAACAAGCTGAGGAGATGGCAGACTGGTGTCTCAAATAACCATCTTAAGTTACAATGAACTTTAGGCTCCTTCTGATGTTAAGAGAAGGGAAAAGGTGAGAGGAATAGAAAGAGGTGACTGATGACTACAGACATCTGGATGTTAGTGAGGGTCCCGGGAACTTCTTTTTCCTGGTCTCTTGGTCATTTAACCTTGGAGGATGTAGGTCACTTCTTCACTGTGCTCCTATAAACCATGTTTGCTGGAAACTCAGGTCCCTGGGCTCTCTCACTTCAACTTTTCATAGAGTAGAACAGCTTTGTTGATACTGCCGAGAGCACACTAAACTGTAGAGACCAAGGTCTCTGGACCCTAAAGGGTGGCTAAAAATTCACCGACGTGAGACAGATGGATTAATAGGAGAAAAAAAGCATAGGAATTTAACATGCATGCATGCGAGCTTTAGCATGGAGACCTTTCTATCATTCTTGAACTCTGCACATCTTGCTT
Source organism: Loris lydekkerianus (assembly GCA_963574355.1). Lineage (NCBI taxonomy): Eukaryota > Metazoa > Chordata > Mammalia > Primates > Lorisidae > Loris > Loris lydekkerianus. Next base: position 54,891 of record CAUYPK010102767.1, read on the forward strand.
GTCTAAGTGTCTAAGCTCAGCCTTGATTTAAAACTTTTCTATTCATGATGCAGAAAGAATCTCTCCCATTTGTAATCTCAACTCAGAGTCCACTTGGGGAAATAGCTAATCAGTTTTGAAGACTAAGAAAAAAGATCTGTGGGTTATGGGACCCCACCTGAGTCTGCCAGGAGCTGATGACCTGAGGTGTGAGTTGAAGCCAAAATCCTTAGTGCACACACAGGCCTAAATGATTGCAATTCAGTTCAGGCATCAATGCTGGAGGACAGGTGCTGAGCCTAAAATAGAGGAAAGAACTGTGAGTCAAAAGCAGAACCAGAAAGAAAGAGCATGGTCAGTGTCAATGTTAAAATGGTGAGAGTGTTGGAAATTTTTATTTCTGCAAAGGTAACATGGCATTTATGTAAGTGGTAAGCTGGTTTAAAGGTTCGTAGAAGAGAAAATGCTCTTTTGCCATGTATCTCCAGATGACCTACAGTCCTTAAGAGACATGAAACCAGGACCACCCTCTATGTGATATCTGTATTTACAGGCATGCCTCACACAGAGAACTGAGCCAGCTGGCCTCTTGCTGTTTTGTTTCTGTGAAGATTCCTGCTGGTCTCACCTTGGGTGCCAATTTTGCTGCTATCACATGGGATGACCAAACCCCTCACCCTACCTAAAGAGTATACAACGCTTTCAGTAAAGTGAATGTGATCATTTGGATTTATTATTTTATGACAATTCACTTCCCTTCTCCTCCCACTATGAGCAAAGTACACTTCTGGGTCCATTGATGTTGAACTTGGCCAAGGGCCAATGACATATTAGCAGACATAATGAAAACAGAGTTGTAAAATTTCTTGCCAAGTTTGGCTTGAAACTTGGTCTCTGAGGATCCTTTATGGGAAAACATGATTTGCTTAGCCTGTTTCTTAGCCCACATCCCAGAGCAAATTGACAGAGGACAGACCTACATAAACCTGCATCCTAGATCCAAGCTCATTCAAGTGCAATCTGAAGCATGAATGAGCACAGCCTAAGTCAGCTGAACAGATCCTTGAACACACAGATCCTTGAACATGAGAGTTGATGCTTATTTTTGTAGTCACTGAGGTTTGCTTGGTTTGTTATGTAGGTAAAGATTCACTGAAAAATCACTGGCACGAGGCAGATTGATTAAAAAGAGAAAAGGCATATAAACTTTACATGCACACATGGAAGCCTTCAGAATGAAGACCTAAAGATACAGGAGGAATTGTCCATTTTTATGCTTAGGTTCAACAAATTATGGGTAGCTGTGTTGAAACAAGATCGAACAAAAAGTGTGTGATCTAATGCTAATAGACTGAATGGGGAAACCCAGCAAGGCCTGTCTGTCTAGGTTCCTCTTGCCTTCTCTGAGCATAATTCCTCCCTTCTAAGTGTGGGGCAGAACCTTCTTGGAAATTGGGGTCTTACACCTACAGTCAAACAATGCATTTAGATAATTTCTTTACCATCAATTCACACAGAATAATTTCAGGTTTTACGGCTGGCTTTGGGGAAAACGGATTCTGGTTTCTGTGATCTGCTTTGGGGAAGAGGAATTCTAGTCCCTGTGGCTAGCCTTTGGGAAGACGGGGACTGAGAGACAGGAGGACAGAAGAAGGTCAGAGAAAATCTTTTGCTCCTGAGACCTTCATTTTGGAATATTGCTTTCTGAGCTCCAACATTTACAAAGTGTTATATGGTAGCAATCAACGAAGCCATTGGTCTTAGCAAAAACTTATGCAAATTCTTCAGATCTTTCGAAGACATATCATTGAATTTACACAACTTATAAGTTTCCTGTGTCCAGAGTACTGCATTAGATACCTCTTAGATGGGAAAAAGTTATTGTCTAGGAAACATGATTGAATGTATGAATTCATTCATCTCCTCTGTCTAGAGTTTTACTTTGGGCACCTTTTGGATTGGGAAGAAGAAAGTGGTGACATGGAGAAAATACCAAGAAAAATAAAGAAAAAGACAAAGATGTTCCATTTGAGATGCTCTTACAGGTACATGATCAAACTTTAGCCTTGTGAGTATTACTTTCGAGGTTTTGGCATATTTGAGTATCAATCCAACTATTATGTTTAAGATATTTCAGTTGATTCAATAATTTAACTAAGCAGGTATTACATATTCTAGTCTTGTTATAGTCATATATCTATACAAAAAGGTGTTTATAAATGAAAATATTGGTTGGCTCCGCTTTCCTGATAGGAAGAGAACCGGGTTCCACAGGGTAATGTCACATAGCACCCTTCTTCCTCAACTTGTTCTTTTCTGACCTGAATTGTCCCTAATATCATATTCCTAGAGACAATCAAGTTCAGGGGATTTGTTTGGCAGGAAACAAGTGAGGAAAGGAATGAATATGAAAGAAGCTAGACAACCATGGACAGGGAATTGGAATTTCTGGAGAAAGAAAGGTCATGGAAGAGGCATGACAGAGATCTACTCAAACAGACCCAATGCCTCCAAAATCCCCAGTCTTTGTCATACCCTCCAGCCTATCCCTACCCCAACCCTTCCCTCAAATTACACTTTTTCTATCACTGGCATCACTATTCTCCTGGTCCTCCAGCAACACAGCTCAGAACTCATTTGTGACTTTATTTCAACCGCCTCTCACTCAATCAGTGTCCCTGACTTTATTTTCTTCTATTATTATTTTGTTCTATGTTCCTCCCTTCCCTCTGCCATCCTTCTGGGCTGAGCGCTCCTTTCCTCACTCCTCCAGCCCCAATCTTGCTGCTCTGCCTCTCGTCTTTTATCTAATCCAGCGGTTCTCAGCCTGTGGGTTGCAACCCCTTTGGGGGTCTCCTGCATATCAGATGTTTACATTTTGATTCATAACAGTAGCAAAATTACAGTTATGAAGTAGCAACAAAAATAATTTTATGGTTGGGGGTCACCACAACATGAGGAACTGTATTAAAGGGTTGCAGCATTAGGAAGGGTGAGAACCACTGAGCTAATCAATCCAGCTCACCTGGGCCAAACCAGCTTCTCCTAGTAGTATCCTGTCATATCCTTCCTCAAAGGTCTTCCTTCTCCAGTGCCTTATTTTCTAACACATGGAGTTCTGACTTTTCTTCATGTCTTTCATGCTACTCCATAGCATGGTCCCAGCTGACACAGTGGCTTTGCCCCTTCCAAGCCTACCCTGTCCCGGCAAGTACACCATGGCCCTAGCACTATGCTGATGTAATCTGGAAATATTGCCAGGGTATCCTAAAAAATCCAATTTCCCCTGAGTTGGGGACACAAGAATTGAAACATCTTTTTCCAGGAGTGTTCTTGCTTCACTGAGACCACAGATGAGGGCTCCATATGATGCAGGGAAAAGTGTATCTGATCTGGAATGCAAATTCATTCCTACCAACATTTATAAAACACCTAGAGTGGGTATGAAGGAAAAAGAGACACTGCATCTGTCACAAAATAGTTTTCCAGCAATAGGGGATGAAGATGCAAGCCTCTAACATAGAAGATTGTAGAATGAAAGAAAGAGGGGGTCAGTAAAGCCTTGATCTTTTATAGAAGGTATGAGATCCTGCAAGGCAGGCATAGGCAAATATTACTTTCATTCTGCAAACTTGCTTACATGCCTGAGCGTTTAAGTGGTTTGTTTATTGTCACAGAGCTAATAATTACCAGATTAGGGTCTCCTAGTTAGGTGATCTTTTTAATGCATGACTCTGCCCAAAACCAACAAGGCTGTGAAACCCCTGAGAAACAATTAAGCATGCTTGGGAACAATGTGAATGGGCATGGCTGCGGGGCCCCTGGGTAAGGTGGCATTCAGCTGGGGCATCAAAGAATCCAAGAGATTTCAATCAGAGTAGTGTTAAAGCAAAATTAAAATGAAGACTGAGCCTGAAAAATTCCCCAGCAAAACAAAACCAAAGACCTTAAAGATAGCTTTATTTTTGCTTAAACCACCATTTACCAAAATGTAAAGTGAAGTTTAACTTGGGTCATTTCTGATAAGTGCTTATGCTAGATATAAAACGTAGCCCCAAGCACTCATAAGCAGCCAACTAACATAAATTATGTGACAAGGGACTTTTTAACAAGGTAGCTAAAAAAGTGCAGTTGCACAATTCATAATCACAAAGATGTGGAATCAACCCAAGTATCCATCAATACATGAGTGGATTAATAAAATGTAATGTGTGTATACCATGGAGTACTACTCACCCATAACAGCAAAGGGCGAGCTGATACCTTTTGTAACAACCTGGATGAAATTGGAGACCATTCTTCTAAGTGAAGTCTTGCAAGAATGGAAAATCAAACTGATTATTTAATTATTAAATTGGAACTAACTTATCAACACCAGTGTGCTCATTTGGTAGTAAAACTCAATGAAAAGCAAGCAGGTGGTGGAGGGCAGAAGGAGAGAGGTAAATTTACAACTAACTTATACAAAGCAGACATCAGGTGATGAGCACAGTATGACTTTGACTCCAACTGTACAAAAGTAATTTACATAATCACAACATTTGTACCCCTATAATACTCTGAAATTTAAAAAAAGGCAATTAGGTAGCTGCAGACCAATCAAATACTGGTTTCTTATTTTGCTTCCATGTTTTCCTAATAAATACTTGCCTCTGACATTTTGTGCCTTTGACGTCTTGTGATTGAAACCCTAAACTTCTGTTAGTCTAGAGTTCCCCAAACTGTGAATTGCTTCTTCCTCAAATGAACTCTGAAATTTTATTGTCCCTCAGTTTTTTGTTTTTTGTTTTTTCAACTGAAGTAAAGAGAGAAGGAAGACTAGTCCAGAAATAAAGGAACTCCATGAGTAAAGTCACAAAGAAGGACCAGAAGAACAGGCCAGTAGCAGAACAGGAGCAGGACTGCCTGGGCAGTGGGGACTCCCGCCCTCTGCTCCCCTGAGAAGCTGAGATAAAGGAGGGGAGAAGTTTGGGTGTCTCCCCATAGATAAACTGGCTCCGCCCAGAGGCCAGAACTGTGTGTTTGGGGACAGTGGACAGAGCAAGAGAAGTGTCCCTTCTCCAGGACCAAGAAAGTGGGGCAGCGCCAGACAGGAGCCCATTTTCCTGATCCAGTCCTCAAAGCCAGCATCTAGAGCAGTACTGGGAAGGATTCTGGAGCCAGAGAGGACAGAGAGATGGCAAGTCCCCTAGAGACACCATACCATTTTGGAGTCAGAGGAGGTTGGGGGCTGAGGGTGGCTGTGGGGAAAGGTTCTGCCCCCACTGGAGATCAGGGAGCAGAAGGGGGAATAATTTAGACAGAGAGTAGAGGTGATGAGAGAGGGAAGAGAGAGATGGCACCTCAGGAGAGAGGCTTGCTCTGAAGCCCATCTGGAAACACAGCCCTAAGACAAAAAAAAGTGTGTGAGGGCAGGGCGCAGTCTTGGGCAGCCTGATGAAACTCTGTTTAATGCACTCCCTTCCTGAACCATCCTCTCTCTCCTTCTCCTTCACTCACCTCCAGGAGGGTGGGGATAAGAGTGAAGATGAGCTGAGGAGTCCCAGCCAGGCCCCTGGAATGGGAACTCTCCAGAGCCCCGAGGTAAGTGACACGGCAGGTAATGTTATCACCCTTGGCTCCAACAAATATTTATTCCCTCTGGTACCTGCTTAACCTTTACCCAAGACAGGTGACATTCCATATTGTCTCATCTCTCAGGAGGCTACACAGGGTAGAGTTAAGGAAGAACCAAGGTTAGCTAGCACTAACCTAACCGATTCTTTTTCCCTTCCCTCTCTTCTTCTTCCCTCCATCCCTCTTTCTCCACCCCCTCCACCTGTGTTTTCCACCTGCTAGTTCCTCCCACAGAACTCTCCAGAAGAGAGGCTGTCCCCACAGGGGAGCAGACTGCAGGCCACAACCCGGCGTGTGCTGATGAATGCGCTGCTGTTCAGCCTGCTCCTGGCTTCTTCTTTGCTTTTGGTCTACACCTTCCGGAACTGTGGCCCAGGTAAGCAAGATCAGCCCCCCTCAACCTAGTCCTGCAGCCACAGCCCATCCCTGCTCCCGGAGCTCTCATGCCCACCCTGAGCCTCCTAACTTCTCGCCCCATGAATACCAGCCATGTCCTTCTCACTAGACTCCTCCTCCCCTGTCCCCCATCCCTGGTGTTTCCTGCCTGGCCCCTGGAGGGGAGGGGGGGTGCCCTGGCCTCTCCCCTTCCTTCCCTCACAGGTGCCTGCCAGATGCAGGTGTGTTGGGATCTGCAGGCTCTTTACCTGGCCTCGGGGAACAGCAGTGTGGACCCCTGCACCGACTTCTTCAGCTTCTGCTGTGGAAAGACCAACATGTCCAGCGATTCCTTCCAGGCTCTTGCTGAGGAGAACAAGAGCCGACTTCGGAGGATCTTGGGTGAGGAAAGCAGGGTGGAAGGTTCTCTTTACAGGTGAACGCCTCTGAGCCTAGAACCAGGAGCTGGCAGTCCCAAAGCCCAGGCTATGGAACAACTGCCCGGCCTCACTTCTCTCCCGCCGCCCCTGTCGCCTCAGTTGCCCCTTGCCTTCTTCCATCTCTCTTAGTCCCTCTCTTCATCTTCTCTAGCTCATCCCCACCCTCTTTCCTTTTCTGTTTATCTGTGATTATTCCATTCCTTCCAAGTTCTTCCTTTTAACAAGCTCCATCTGCTGTTGTTTCTCTCAAGTTTTCCATGTCTGTCCTACATATGGTGTCTTCCTCCGCCGCCATCTCCTCAACACATCCGCCCTTCAGTTCTTTCCTCCAGGGCCCTGGCTCTCAAGCTGAAGACCCTCTGGTCTTCGGGTACCTCTCTGTCCACTTCACCGTCACCCTCTCCCTCCTTCCACATCCCGGCTCTCAGCTCTCCCTGTGGTCTCTTGCTTCTCCAGTAAAACCATGGCTCATGGAAGGCATGTTGAACCGGAGCTAGGGGGGTAAGACGGCGAGGTGCCCACAGATTGTGGGAAATAAAAGAGGCAGGTGATGGGGTGAGCAGAGAGGCCTGCACCATGGGTGGAACCTGTGTAAGGCTGAGGGAGCGAATATAACCGCCCGCTGGCTGCTGGCTGTACAGGAAGAGAGAGTTCTCATAGGTTGAGGCTGTGAAGAGGAAACCAGGAGGGTGGAAGTGGGTCCCAGGAAGCTGGCGGATGCTACTGACCATTGGGGACAGGAGTACATGAGACAGGCCTGCACTTCCGGTCCTCCAGCACTACTGATGGATCAGCTGGAATCTGGGAGAAATGAATGTAGAAAGAGAGGAAGGTTTACTCTCTCCATGGAGGGATATTGCTGGTTAAGGTACAGACATGAAAAGGAAGAATTTGCTTAGGAAAAATTCTATGGACCACAATGGTGCAAAGAGATTTCAGGGGACTAGGGACTGGGAGTGTTAGATATCAGAGGGTGGGTGGTTCAGGGATGTGCATCTCATTACCGTGCTGTGTTTATTTTCTGGGATCCATAGATGAGGAGTCAGCTTCTTCTCTTTGTTACACCTTTCCTTGTCAGTTTTCTTCTCTCCAGTGTAAGTTTTCTAGTTTCCTGAATTTGTCTCATTCCTTCGTTTCTCTCCTGCCTTCCATTTCTACCCTTTCTCCACCCATATCCCACATATTCTTTTTCTCCTTTCTTCCATGTCTTTTCCTTCTTGTTTTCTTCTCCACACTTCCTTTATTTTTTTTCTGAGGCAGACTCCCACTCCGTTGCACTTGGTGGAGTCCTGTGGCATCATAGCTCACAGCGACCTCAAACTCTTGGGTTCAGGTGATCCTCTTGCCTTAGCCTTCCAATTAGCTGGGACTACACAATACCTAGCTAGTTTTTTCTATTTTGGGTAGAGACCAGGTCTCAATCTTGTTCAGGCTGGTCTAAAACTCATAAGCTCAAGCAATCCACCTGCTTTGGTCTCACATATTCTTTATCTTCCTCATTGCTTTCTTCTGCCTCTCCCTGCTCTTATCTTACCATTGAGTCGAGCCATTAAAGAGTCCTTTCATTTTTTCAATTTCTCTTCTCCTATATGCTTCCCTTTCCTTCCATGTCCTGTGGGAGTCTTCCCTTCTTTCTTCCTGTACATGCCCTGACCCTCATGCTCCAGGTTTGTCACTACACTGCTCTGCACTCCTTTAATTCTCCCGTGCTTCCTTTATAGAGGCCCAGGGCTCCTGGCATCCAGGCTCAGGGGAAGAGAAAGCCTTTCAATTCTATAGCTCCTGCATGGACACACATGCCATTGAAACCTCAGGGACTGTGCCCCTCAAACAAGTTATTGAGGAGGTGAGAAAAGCAAGGATATCAACTTTTTTGGATACATAACAAATAGAACCAATGAATGCTTGGGGCTGCCATTTTTTTTCTAGAGGGTAGGTCATCCGCCTAAAAATCCCTGAGTTCTAGGGGCAGAGGGAGCTAGAAATGGCAATATCCTATGGGAGTACCAGGACGTTGGGTGAATGCAGAGAAGAAGAGATAGATGTGGAGCCCTGGAGACATCAGGGGACTCAGAGCAGAGATCAAGGGGTGCCAGCTCTCTGAGAAAGACAAGATCAAGACAGTGGGGGACTCATAGATCCTATGCTTAGCCCTTTCTCCTTCTTCTTCCTAGCTTGGAGGATGGTGCATCTCCGGTAATTGGACATCCTTAGACTTTAATCGAACTCTGAGACTTCTGATGAGTCAGTATGGCCACTTCCCATTCTTCAGAGCCTACCTGGAACCTTATGGGACCACCTCACACACACCAGTCATCCAGGTGAAGGGTGCACTAGCAAAAGCACAGATGGACCTCAGCCTGCCTCAACTCTAGCCTGTCAACTTCTAGCAGAAGGCTACAGGTTGGAGAGGGGAACAAAGGTGCAGTGTAGGGAACATCCTTCTCTGAAGGGAAAATTTTTAATATGAGAGTCAGGAACACTAGGTGAGGTGGGAGCCAGAGCAATAAGGCCAGTCCTGGGAAGATAGAAGTAATTCTGATCTTTCTTCCTCCTGATCTGAATTAATCTCAGATCAGAAGTAATTCTGATCTTTCTTCCTGCTGATCTGAATAAATCTCAGAGCTTTTAACTAATGTTCATATCTCCAGGATTTCCCTATTATTTGCTCTTCATTTCTGCCAACTTTCTAAATCAAGTGCTACTTGTGTTATATTATTTGTGTTTAAATGTCTCCAGTGGTTCACTAAGTCATCAGGATCTGGTCCCTAATCCTTAGCAAAGCATTGCAAGTACTTTGAGATTTGACCCCACATACTTCTCCAGCCTTATCTCTGCATGTCCCTCTCATTCTTACAACCTAAACCAGGCTGACTCACTGGTAGTTCCAGGAATATTCCTCCATTCTTTGCATATGCTGCTCCTTTTGTCTGCAACAGTCTCTTACATTTAGCCTGGAAAACTCTTCTATATTTTTCAAATGTTGGCTTTAGTTATTATGTCTCCCAGAAAGTCTCCATTGACATCCTAGTTAGGAGTTAGGTGAAGCCTTTCTCTCCTTCCTCTCATTTCCTCCTCCTCTCAGCATGTACACTCAGTACTGAAGCCTGTGAGCCTTCCCAGCACAGGACCACACCTTATTCCTCGTTGTTCCTCAGGACCTAGCACAGGGCCACACAGCTTGAGGCCCACACCAGCAACTAAATAAAAACTCTGGTGCCATTGCTGCTGAGGTATGCAATGTAATGCCATCTATATATTTTACCCCTACTCTTAAAAATTCCACAAAAAGAAGATGAATATACAGGAAGAACTGGTGATCAGGATAAGGTGTTCTAAAATTTAGTTCTAAAAAGTAGGCTCAGGAGTTTAACTGGTGTGGTTCTGGAGTCAGTTCGATCTAAACTGGCTAAGGAAAGGCTCAGAGAGGAGAGAATGTGAGCGGAACTTCATGCTTGGCTCACACGGTAAAGGTGACAGTGAAGCTGAGGGTTATTAAAAGGGCTATAGGGAAATTCTGAACTAAGGGATGAACCAGAAATGATGTGATTCATCCATAGGGTCACTGAGGCAACTGGTCTAAATAAATGAGGATTTGAGGTAGGGCAGGGTGAAGTAAGGCTGATGACATGAGGTTGAGCCTGATTGTTTTAGGCCTAAAAGTCATGCAGAGGTGATAACTTTTGACATTAATAGAAAATAAAAAGAGTTACTGAGGCCATTCAGATGTTATGGTAGTTGTGAAACATTCTGTGAGCTAGGAGTGTTGTAGGTTAGCCTAGAGGGACCTGAATGAGCATCATGATCTCATGCAATGGGGTACAAGTAGGAAGGAGAAACTAGGCATGAGAATTCAGGCAAATTTACCCTGGTAGTGATGCTTTGTAATGTTTCTAGAGAACTTTGTGACTGACTAAATATAAATGAAGAAAATAGGGGAATCTCAAAATAACCCTGTCATTTTTGGTTTGGCATAAGTGTAAGAAGGGTGGTTACCATTCATCATCTTGTACCTGGGCAGACTCTCGAGGGAAGATCCAGTAGAGAAGATGGATGGCAGTAGGAGCATCCCAAGGAGGGGCTGAGGGACAGAGGGAGCAATAGAAAAGTAAGAACACTCAGAGAAGTGGGAGCTGGACCCACAAGGACAGGCCACAGAAGAGAGGGGAAGGGCTGCAGGAAGGACAGGTCATCATGGATTCCAGAGATTTCCAAGTTCAGACAATAAATGAGAAGGATACCTAGAAACAGTTTCCAATGATTATGGAAATGGACACAAATCGGATGGACTGAGATAAGGAATCTTTTTATTCCTCAACTTTGGACATAAAATGTGACAAAAGAATCAAGTGAACGATTTTTAGGATAGAGGAAAAGTACATAGATCAAGGTAGGAGTGCAATATTGAAATGGGAGAAAGTAAAGGAAAGTGTGGAAGCAAAGATCTTCAAGATAGAATCATGGGCTAAGCAGGGCCAGAGCTCAGGTGAGGAGTGGGGAAGACCTCAAGAAGGACCCTAGGAAGGTCCCCAAAACTCAGTGTCAAGAAAAAAATAGTATTTTAATGAATATCCCTAAAAAATCAAAATCCATGCAAAAATCAGTGATTGCAGAAAATATCAAATTTTTGTTCATTATTGATTTTTTAAAAAAGTTATGCTTTTTTTCAAACTGGAACAAAACTCTTACAATTTTTTTTTTTTTTTCAAAATGAATTAAAAATACATTGAAGACCTTCTGGAACACATCCATGATTTTTTCAAAATGAATCAGGAATACATGTTAATTTGGGGGGGAGATGTAACACCATCATAAGCAAAGTTTTGAGATCTTATTGTAGAGGCTCTTGTATTAATCTATATTTTTTAAATTAATTAAAATATTTGTCTTGATTACTGAGTTCTGGGCACCTCTTTAATTTTTCATTTGAAATGGATATCTCTCTATTATCCTAGCTGTGACTCTAGTCCACAGGATGGGTCCCTTCAGGACACCAATTGTTGAGCTTCTCCCCCGCTAACCATTCCCAAGCTGGTTGTGTTAGTCACCATTCTATCACATTTGAATGTCTGGACTCTTCCCTTGGTGCCCCTTGACCCCCAATCCTGTCATTTCTTTGTGCTCTCACTCCTTCTTTGTGAACTCTTCATGCCTGTGTCCATGGCCATCTTGCTTAGGACACTCCCCAGGTGCCCACACATCCCTCTCTACCCCCCATGCTCCCCCACCTCTCTCCAGCCTCTCTTGTGTCCAGATAGACCCACCAGAGTTTGATGTTCCCCTTCAGCAAGAGCAGGAACAGAAGGTATATGCCCAGGTAAGGTGGCATGTGGACAGGGTCCCCACTCTCAGAGGCCAGGAGAAGGGCAGAAGCCTCTGGAACATGTGACTGAGGTTGTCCTTCCCCAGATCTTTCGGGAGTACCTGACTTACCTGAACCAGCTGGGGACCTTGCTGGGAGGGGACCCAGGGAAAGTGCAAGAACATGCCTCCTTGTCCATCTCCATCACTTCAAGGCTGTTCCGGTTTCTCAGGCCCCTGGAACAGCGGCGGGCACAAGGCAAGGTCTACCAGATGGTCACTATAGACCAACTCCAGGTACCACAAATGGGAAACAGGAGGATTGTGGGCACAAAGGTCTCTGTCCAGGCTTTTCTTACCTCCTTATACTCCTCCTCCTAGTGCCCTTAATTCCTTTGCATCCCTGACTCTCTCCAGCCTCATCCTCTTCTCCAATCGTTTTTCCTCTTTCTCTTAATCCCAATGGGAAGTCCTTCCCCCTTCCTATTCTCCTTTTCTCATTGTCCCCCTCAACTTTGTGTCCCTCTTCTAAGGAAATGGCCCCTGCCATCAACTGGTTGTCCTGCTTGCAAGCGACATTCACACCAATGTCCCTGAGCCCCTCTCAGCCTCTCATGGTTCATGACCTGGAATATTTGAAAAACATGTCACAACTGGTGGAAGAGCTGGTGTTGACACACAGGTATGCCTCAGGTGGGACTGGGGAGAAATGGAAGGAGAGTCCGAGGACCTGTAGGACTTGGGGACCTGGGAGACCTTGGGAATGCAAGCTGGTAAGGCCTCCTAGGGAGATGAGAGGGACCTGTTCCCTTTGGGGCAGGGAGGGGTGAGAAGGGGTGGGTGGCATGAGAGGAGAAGGACGTGAGGTTTAGAGCATGGGGAGCAGAGCACACACGAAATGATGGGTCCAGGGACAGCCAGAACATGGGGACTGCTGGGAGTAGCACAGCAACTTGCAGAGAGCCTCTGAGCTTTAGGAGATGCTGGAAGGTCACATATGGAGCATGTGAGGGCATCTGTGCCCTTCAGCAGCTGAGCATTATAGGCAAGAGGAGCAGGCCAGGGAGATAAGGAGAAGGAGGTGGTGAAGGGGAAGAAAGCTGAGGCGGAGTATATTTCTCAGCTGTGGTGAGGGGATTCTGGAGCCCTTGTGGGAAAGAATATCTAAGACCAATTCTGTGAGTAACAGGATGCCAAGTTGGGTGGGGCACAAGAGAGTGCAATTCTACATTGGGCCCTCTGCCTCTCCAAAACCTGTGTGGCCACCGCCTGAAGGCAGCAGCTCTTCCTTCCAGGGGCTTGGACCCAAAGACATTCTTCATCATAACTTGGTGGCAGCAACATCTGGAAATCCTTTCTTTGGGGGGGAAAACAACCATTCAGGGGAGCGAGCAGGTTTACATGAGGGGCCAGTCATCTCTGGTCAGAGCATTGCCAGCAGGACAGAGGAGCCCCAGAGCTCAGCCTTGCGTTGCTGAAGAGATATGGATGAAGATGAGCTGAGATTTCTTAGTTATGGAAGTAGATGAATCTCTTTTTTTTTAACCTTTTTTTTTTTTCCTTTTAGTAAGTCATATACACATAGATCATGAATACATTTATGCATTTGTAGAGTATAAAGTGTTTATTTTTTATATAATTTGGAGTGCTCACATCAAACTAATCAACATAGCTTTCACCTCTTTTACTTAATTATTCTGTTAAGATATTTATGTTCTATTCTGGATAGATTTGACTTGTACCCTTGCAATATGTTCCATAGGTGTGGTCCTCCCATTTACCCTCTATCAAATCTCCCCCGTCCCCTCTCTTCCCCCTCTACTTATCTCCTTTATCCTGGGCTATAGCTGTGATCTATCTTTCTTAAGAAAGTGTGAGTAATTATCAATTGGTTTCATAAGAGTACTGAGTTCCTTGGATAATTTTTCTTCCATTCTTGAGATACTTTACTAAGAAGAATATGCTCTAGCTCCATCCATGTAAACATAATAGAGGTAAAGTCTCCATCTTTTTTAAGGCTGCATAGTATTCCATGATATACACATACCACAATTTAATTTTTTTTACACTTTTATATTTAATTATGTATTTTTATAAAATCCTTTATGGCCTTTCTTTCTCCTTTCCCTTATATACCACAATTTATTAATCCATTCATGGATCGATGGGCACTTGAGCTTCTTCCATGACTTGGCAATCATGAATTGAGCTGCAATGAACAATCTGGTGCAAATATCTTTGTTGCAAAGTGATTTTTGATCTTTTGGATGTACACCTAATAGAGGAATTGCAGGATCAAATGCCAAGTTTACTTTTATATCCCTGAGTGTTCTCCAAACTTCTTTCCAACAAGAATGTATTAGCTTGCATCTAGCCTAAGATCTACTTTCTTCATGACTTTGAAGGTTGTCTTTTCACCTAGTTCCTTCTGCCATTTCCCCATCCCCTCTCCTAAACCACAGCAAGAAAAGCTCTTCTTGATTGTTTGTATATTAAAACAATTGTTCTTCAGACATCCCCAGATGTATTATATATGTGGAGGGCTCTTTTTGTCTCCACAGGGACTTTCTGCAGAGCCACATGATTTTGGGGCTAGTGGGGACTCTTTCTCCAGCCCTGGACAGTAAGTTCCAGAATGCACGCAGAGAGCTGAGCCAGAAACTGCGAGAGCTGACAGAGCAACCACCCATGGTGAGGAGAAGAGGGGGTATTTTTTTCCAGATTGGGAGCTAGAAAAGTATCTTGTCTTCTGAGGTGTAAGTGTTAGCATGTCTGTCTCAGGGAGGGGGGCATGATGGCAAGTGCCACTCCATGTCTCAGCTCTCCATGGAAGCAGGCACTTTGCACAGACAAGGCTTCACTCAAGAACCCAGGTACCAGGTGTCAGGTGTTCAGAAACATGTCACCTGTCCTGGCCACCTCTCTGGCTTCTTGCTGAGTATTAGAGTTTAATCATAAAATTCTGCAATTACCAAGGACTGCCATTCTTTTGTCATGCCCCTTACATTATTTGCTCAGTTATTGGACTGGACTTAGAACTTAGGATTCACTGGGAGGAGGAGGTATGGCAAGCAGTAGCCTTCCCTCAGTCTCAGTGATTCCATATTCCACATTCAAATGTTCTGCACAAAGAATTCATCTTTTACATCCAGTGGGGGTCTTTTGGGCGATATATGGGCTTTGTGGTGCAGCCTTTGATGCATCTGAGGAGGGCACTGGACAGCAAATGCATTTCACTGAGGAGAGTCTACTTACAAGATGCAGAGATGCTTTTCCACTGAGAAACTTGAAATTTTGAGTCAAATCTCAAAATGCAAGCAGAAGTGTCTTGTACATTGGATACATCCAACCTAAGTGTAGGCCACAATGTAGTCTTGAAAATCACTTAGTAATTTGTGGACCATTTCTCTGCCTTGGAGAAACTCTCTGCTTTGGCAACCTGAAATATCTGTGGAATTCAGACAGGAAAAAGGTATCTGCAGGGACTGGAATATAGTCATTACTTATTGAGAGCTTATACTGTGCTAGGCATTTTCCCAAATGCTTTTGATCTATTAACTAATTTAATCCTCACAGTTCCACAAGGTACCATGGATACCATTTTGTCCCTGGTTTAGAGATGGAGAAACAAAGGCACAAAGATTAAGGAGTTTGCTCAAGGGATTATAGCTAATGAGTTGGTAAATAGAGGATCTGAACTCTGGCAGCCTGGAGTCAGGATCTGTGCTTATTCCTTGTACTAAAAAGCATTGCTTCTTAGAGTCCTCACCTCAAGTTCCCAAGGAACTTCTGCCCAGCTTTTATCTTGATTCAGATGAGGCAGAAGAGAGGCCTATGTTCTCTTGGTTGGGGTTGCTACAAATCAATAGCAACAAGCAGCTTCCTACAAATCCCTGCCCCTTGGCCTGAGGGCAACTTTCTGAAGGTGAGGGTGTGAGACTGCTCTTGTTGAGTTTTACTTAAAGAATGCAGAAGGCTTACACATCCTGAAGTCACTCTCTTTTCCATTAAGGTACATAATTGTCCTTGGGCTTAAAATCTGAGTCAACCTCTGCCAACAGATAGTTGTGTGACCTTGAAGAAGCCATTTTACCTTTTTGAAACAAGAGTATAAAATACGACAAATAATAACAATGATAATAGCTGGTTATACGCTAAGAAGTCACTGTCTGTCAGTACTTAGCATAGATTATTTTATTTAATCTTCCAGAAACACTTGGAGGCTTTTAATTCCTATTTCACCGGTGCAAAAATAGGCTCCGAAAGGCCAGGGCACTTTGCCAAGATCACACAGCTCATAAGTAAAAGAACAGACTCCACGATAGATCTGTTTAGCTTACAGAATCAGGTTTTTGGTTTTTTTGTTTGTTTGTTTGTTTGCCACACCCTGTGCAGGATTGGGAAATAAGTGGCTGCTGCAAACAAGGGGTAAGCAAACCTTTCTGTAAAGGGCAAAGTAGTGAACATTTTTGGCTTTGTGGTCCCTGTGGTTTATGCTACAGCTGCTCAACAATGTTTCGGCAGCACAAAAGCAGCAATGGGCAGGCATGATTGTTTTCAACTCAGGTTTGGACAACAGATAGTGTTGGAGTTCCCAAGACAGAGAGATCAGTTTGAATGTTTGAATGATCAGTGGGATCTTTGTACAGGAAGAAAAACCAAAGCAATGTCTAGAGAGAGGAAAGAGTTTTCTGGCAAAGAAAGGGTGATCACCTCATTGGGACAGGGCATGGGGAGAGGTGGCTAAAGCTTGGTACAGTATGAGGTCCCTCCTGGTGGCTCTGGCTGAGGAGAGATGAAGAGGCTTGGAGGAGTGCCCACTGCTGCCACTGGAGCCTGTTCCCTGAGTGTTTGTGTTTGACAATCCACAAGGAGGCCAGGACACCTGCAACACAGTGGACAGGATAATAGGAGGGAGAACATCAGAGCAGGAAGGAGAGGACCTCCTGGGGACTGGTAGGTCACTATAGGGTGACTGGTAGGTCCCATTTTCTCTGCAGCAAATAGGAACATGAGGAGGCATTTATCTATTTTATGATTTAAAAGAACATATTATGAGGTTCAAAATGAGATTTCCTAACGTGTGATGTAAGGGGAAGAGTGGAGTCAATGACACCACCAAGGTTTTGGCCTTGATTTGATCAACAGTTTTAGTTCTATCCAAAGGTCATTAATTACAGACTTCTGTTCATATTCTTCTGAATGAATTCTCATTTATAGTGCTCTTATTCATAAAGACTGCTAAGCCTCATTATTTGACCATCTTTCATTGATTGCTTTTAAATATGTAGTCACTGAAAACGGCCATTGAGCTGGGCCTTTCTTTTAGGAAACCTGGGAAACAGGGTTTGTAAAGTTAAAGAAGAATTTCACATTTGTGGCAATTAAATATGAACTATTTATATTCAGCTCAGCATCCCAATTTATTCAAGTCACTTTAGCCATTTTTTTCCCGGTCCTCCATTGTATCATCTGTCCTTTCCAACTTTGGGTCATTTGAAATTTTGTTCAGTGCATCTTCGTGCAGACTGCTGTTAAGATCCTCAAGGGAGAAGGACATCAGATCAGTGTATCAAGGACTTAGCTATAAGTGCATCCATTCATTTAGGCAACAACTATTTATTGAGCACTTATTATATCCCAGATACTTTCCTAAGCACTTTGGACATGGTAGTGAAAAAAATAGACAAATGTTTTTGTTTTGGACACATATATTTTAGTAAAGAAAGAAAGATAATAAATGAACTAAATAAAATATGTTAGGTGGTGCAATGGAGGAAAATACAACAGGAAATGAAGAACAGGAAAGCTAAGTGAAGAGCAGTTACAGTACTCCACAGGAAGTTCAGGGCAGGCCAAGTGAACTTAGAGTCTTTCATCAATGACATATAGTCCTGCTGCAGCCAGATTAGAGTTCACTTAAATCACGCTATAATTCGACATTGACTTCTCCAGCAAATTCACTAGGATTTAATCCATACCAAATGCTTTGGGTAAATCAAGAGAACGCCAGTAAAGCAGGGTAGTACTTTAGAATATGCAGAGTAGTTTCAGAGAATTATTTTACCAGATCTTCTCATCCATGGAGAAGGTAGAACCCATAATATTTTCATTTTGACAGCTGGTGTAGCTGAAGCACAGGGGGTTAAGCTCATAACCCACACTTAGTAAAAGCTGAATACTCTGTCCCTGTCCTGTGGTTGTATGGTGGTGGCCTTAGGGATGGATTTAGTCTGCAGGTGTGTTTTGTTAGTTTGGAGTCTTTTGCAAACTTTGAATTAATCATCAACATTTAAAAATTAAGAGATGGCATGCCAGGGTTCAGATTTCCAGCCTGTGTGTACATGTGTGTGTGAAGCTCAGGAAACATGGGGCAGCCTTCTCCAGCACAACCATGACCACTGCTCAGTGGCATGTGGCTCAGATTTCAATTAGTAGTTTCTGATCTCATGTATACCCCAGCCTTAGGAATTTTTATTATTTTGGCCTTCTTTGCCCTCAATGATCCCACCATGGCCCTTGGTAAATTACACATTGTTTTCCAAGCATTCAAAAACTGTTCATCTAATGATTCTTTCTAGAAATTTTATTTAGAAATTAACATTAAAGAGCTCTAAAATCTACTTTCACCCTGTTCAAAATTGGTCACATTCTTGCTTCCTCTGTAGACTTTTAGGATTTTTCCTGATATTTGTCACTTCTCAAATATTATTATTACTGGTTCTGAGGATGTATATGCAACTTTTTTTTTCTTTTTTTTTTTTCTTTTTTTTTTTTTTTTTGGTGCCCTAAAACTAATCCACTGAATTTCATTATCTTGAGTTTGAAGTATTTTTTCTATCCTTCATATTTAGGAGATTTTTTTTCTCTAATTCTATTTCTCTCTTTCTCTCCTTTTAGCATTATCTTTCCAATCAATGTAGTATATTCTATCATTGCATATCTTGAGAGAGAGTTGGGTGGTGGTCTGAGGGGGCCTCTGTGGTCTCCAGTAGTAAAATCCCAGGGCAAATAATGTTGGACAAATAGCTGGGTCCCCAAAAAAGGAGATCAGGGAAGAACTCAGGGAGCAGGAGACGTGAAAAGGGCAGGCCTTTCCTCACTGTCAGGATCCCCACTGCTGCTGTTGGCTGCTGCCCCAAGTTGTCACTCTCTTCTGAGAGGGCAGTTCCAGAACCAAGCTTGTCCCTCAGGAGAAGGAAATTGACAATGTCCAGAAGAACTTCCCCACTTCGATCCACTCGTTGCTATCAGACCCAAGCTTCCTCTCAATTCCTGTATGCTTCTCACTTGCCCGAGTATGTCTCTCTGTGTGCTGAGATGTGTGAGGGAAGAGATCGCATGGTGTGGAGACTAGAGCACTCAAACATGGCCAGGCAGGTTCAGACCAACCTCCAAAATGATAAACTCTTTAACTAGTGGGCCAGGAGTCTCTTCATGACCACCAGCCTGGCCTCCACTTTCTGTTCCTCTAGGGGGTGCTCATAACTTCCCTCCTCACTTTAGGACCAGCCCAGCTGATCTGAGGCCCCAGCAGCAGCCTTCCTGACTTCCCAGCCCCACATCTGTGGGAAGTCAATAAATGACAGGAATAAAGTCTTGTGGCTTCATCCCACCTAACCCAAATTAGCATGTCATCTGGTTTGTATCTCTTTCCTTGGGCCAGCTGCCTGCTCCTCACACCTGATTCTGTGAGTGTGTTTCTCTGGTCACCCTGTTGCACTTGTGTCCTTTCTGGGCTGACTGCTTGGTCAGCTTTCCAAAGCCACTCAAGCCCAGGGCTGAGACTTTACCCACATCTGTCTCTTATGTTTCTTATTCTCTAGGTCCTGCTGACAAAAAGCACCTCAGTTGTCACTGCCCTTCCTTTCCCCAGTGCTTGTCAGTGGCCTTGCCGCCTCTGCAGTGAAAGCTCCCCATCCTCTTGTCTTGTTTCCACCTCCCCAATTTGGCGGAAGGACATCTTTCTGGCTCTCCCAATTCATACATTTAGTTGTATCTTTTGTCCTCTTCTCCTAGCAAACGATGTGGCATCTAAAACCCAGTTTTACTCTGACAGTTGCCTTCCTATGAGACCCTACAGCATGATACCTGACTCCCCTTGTACTGATGGCAGGGGAGGGAGTTAATGTCTCCAGCTGTTGAGCTTAGGAGGGTGGGTGTCATGGCTGGGACCCCAGAGAGAGGCATGCAGTGTTGGGGATGCTGAGGTAAGAGGTCTGGTATCTCCCCCTCTCCTCCCTAGAGGCCTTGCTGTCAGATTCAGCAGGCAATAACCAGGGAGGCTTTGTTCAACCAGGCTCACAAGACTAACCCTGAAGAAGGACAAGGGAGGATGGAAGCCCCTTTCTCTGAGCAGCAGGGTGTGTCACCCAAAGGGATAAAAAACTGAGACAGAACCCAGAAAATTCAGTCAAGAGAGCACCTTCTGGGGGTGCAGTTCTAGAGAAGATGGGCCTGGAGAGACAGATAATGAGCGAGCCCTGGCCAGAAGTTGCTCACTCCACCTCTGTCTCCGCAGCCTTCCCGCCCACAATGGATGAAGTGCGTGGAGGAGACAGGCACTTTCTTCGAGCCCACCCTGGCGGCCTTGTTTGTTCAGGAAGCCTTTGGCCCCAGGACCCAAAGTGCTGTATGTGAGGGTTCCCTCAGCCCTGTCTCTCTGCTCCTCTACTCCAACCCTCACCCTTGTTCTGGGACCCTTGCCCTTCTCAGCATCCCTGCAAATAGGAAATCAGACAGGCCCAGAGAGAGTGTCCACTGAGAGAGGGAACTCTAAGGACTGCCCAGCCCTGGGTGAGCATAGCTTGACCACAGGACACAGTGTCTCCACAGCACACACTGCCTTGGACAAGGCACCCAACTTTCCTGGTCTTGTGCTTCTTCAACCGTGAAATGAGAAAATAGAACTCTGTGACCTCTCGGGCTCCTCCCTGCTTACCTGAGATTTTTTAACAACATGAAAAATGACATGAGACTGGGATGACATAATCGTGAGGACAGTAAATAAGTAACTACTGAATACCTTCTGAGTGCCTCCCTCATGCCCGGGGGCTTTTGTAAGCACTCTGCATGAATGACTTTAATTCTTCTTATCATCCTAATTGTATAGAGGAGAAACCCAAGGCGCAGCGAAGTTGAGTGACTTGCCCAAAGTTACACAGGTTTCAAACAACAGGGTGAGGATTTGAACTCAGGCAGTCTGATGCCAGAGCCTAGGCCCCTGATGTCACTCACTCTGATGTCCTCAGTGATGTGTGTAAGAAAGTTTTCACACAAGGTGGCTGGGGAGGCAGTAACTGCACAGTCGGGCTGGGAAGCTGAGAAACTCAGGAAGAGGGAGAGAGAGAATGTGTGCCCTTCCTAGGGCCAAACTGAATCCCTAAGACTGTGCCCTTGTCCCCAACCTCACTTCCACAGGCTATGGAATTATTCATGGCCATCAAGGATGCCCTCATCACTCACCTCAGAAGCCTTCCCTGGATGAATGAGGAGACCCGGAAGGAGGCCCAGAACAAGGTCAGGCTGGGCAGAAGGGGCAATGTGGGAACTGGTAAGGGGTGGTTAGAGCAGTGGATGGTTAGAGATGGAGACTGGAGGAGAGCATCAGGAGCCCAAGAGCACATGTCAAGTGTAAAGGCCAGTGTGCTGCACACATCCTGGAGACGGCATGGAAGGTTGGGGCAAGAGTGGTGAGCAGGAAAGCCTGCCTCTGATACACTGGGCACAGCTGGCTTCCTGCCACCTTTTGTATCTCTCTCCAGATCACCCAACTTCAGGTAGAGATGGGGGCCCCAGAATGGGCCCTGAAGCCAGAGCTGACCAGGCAAGAATACAGTGATGTGAGCTTCCCATCTCCTCGAGTCTTGCCTTCTTTCTCCTCATTTCAGCGACCCACCTGGGTCTTTGCCAGACAATCAATGGGTTTTCCCTGGGTGATTCTAACCAACCCCTTCCTTGCCCTGATGCGGCTGGGCTTTCTGGGTGAAAGTCCACACTGTTGGTCTTGCCGGCAGAGCCTAGCACCTTTTCAGGTCACAATGTGTGTGCACACATTCAAGCATGCATCCTATGACTTGCCTGAGTGTGTCTATCTGTGTGCCAAGATGAGTAAAGCCCATCTGCCCCAGTACATGGTCGTGGCTCTGGGCTGGCTTCTGCTAATATGTGGATGCCCGTGTATCAGGGCTTACCTGTTTGGGTTCACATGTCAGTGTGTGTCTGCTTTTGTCTCTGTGCACTCAAGCCACCTCCTGCCTCCTCCTCAGATACAGCTTGGACCTAGCTTCCTTCAGTCTTTCCTGAGCTGTGTCCGAGCCCTTCAAGCTAGAACTGTCCGGAGTTTCCTGCAGGCCTTCCCTGACCACAGGTGAGGGCAGTGGAGACACAGACCCTCCATCCCAGAGATACCCTCTGATGATTAGGAAGGACAGAAGCCTGGGCAGGAACAGGGGCAGTGATTAGGAAGGACAAGTGTGTCTGAGGGTGGGAGGACCACAAATGGTGATGCTGGTGTGTGTGCTCTTTCCCCAGGTGGAAGGTGTCCCCCTGGGCTGTCAGTGCCTACTACTCAATCCATGATCATGTGGTGGTCTTCCCAGCTGGACTCTTCCAGCCCCCATTCTTCCACCCTGTCTACCCCAGGTACAGGTGCTTCTATGCGGGCAGGGAGTCTCCCAAGAGGAATTTGCAGGTGTTATGATGGATAGAACCTGAGGTCAAAAATGCTGAGGAGTTCTGGGGGCAACACAAACCCTTCTCTCCTAGAGCCGTGAATTTTGGTGCTGTTGGCAGCATAATAGCCCGTGAGCTGTCACAGGTCTTCTACAAGCTCTGTGAGTAACAGGGCCACCAAGAGGTCAGGCACAGCAAGCCCAAGGAAAAGCCTCAAGGGAGGTCTGTGGAGGTGGTGTGGTGTGGGGTAATTCTAGGCCTCCAGGAGGAACAGTCCTGGAAACTTTGTGTTGCTCCTGAGAGCCAGATTAGCTTACACTACCCACGACATCCGAACCCCCCAAGCACCACCCTCACCTGTGCATCCTATTGCCCCATTTTCAACAGCGCTCCCTGGAGACTGCCTGGACTGCAACACCCATGCCCTGCACAGGGAGCTCCTGTGTCTAGAGCACCACTATGCCTCCTTCCAGTCACCAGCCAGAAGCTTCTTCAATGGCTCCCGCAGGTTTCTGGAGAATGCCGCAGATGTGGGTGCACTGACCATTGCACTGCAGGTGACTCAAGCTCCCAGGCTGCCAGCAACTTTTACTGGCCAGTTAAGCCCTGCCCTCAAGTTTTCCTCCCACCATCTCTCGTACAAACATAGTTGTATAGCTTTCTGCCCTTTGTAACCCCACCCTGAACAGATGTCAAGTAGGGGATTTCCCTCCTGTCCCATAGGTCCCCCAATTCCTAGGACATATCTATAGGCCTGCTGGCTCATACCCTTTGTTGGGCTCAAACCAACATGTCAGTGCACAGCTAGTCAGGAAGGGCCATGGGGTGGTTTGGGTCTAGTGTGAAGGGCACTGGATTTTTAGGTGGCCACTGTCCACCCTGCCCCTGTGTAGGCATACAGGGAGAGGCTGTTGAAGCACTATGGGGAGACAACCTTGCCCAGCCTGGAGCTCAGCCCCCAGCAGATCTTCTTCCGAAGCTATGCCCAGGTACGCAGCTCCTGCCTCCCACCAGAGCTTACTTTATGACAGACACCTACCCTAATATGAGCACTCACAGAACCTCCCCTCCCCCCAACCCCCTCACAAATACCCTGAACCTCTGCCGCAGATGTCCCCTCTGTCATCTTTCCTCACTCCTTGTCAGAATCATCCTTCAGATTACAACATGTTCGTTGATCACTCAAGAGATAGTAAAAACCTCTGCTCCCAGGTCTCTCCATGAGATGTGCCCAACTATTTTCTTCTTTCATGCTCCCCAAAATACATAAACCTTAAAAAGGAGCCTGCCTCAGGCTGTCTGTATACAGTTCCTCTTCAGAAACCCATACTCAAGTGCAGTGCCCACTTGACAGAAGCCCCTTACGCACCTATGCTCCGTAGACAACCCAGTCCCTAGCTCCTCAGCACCATAAAACCTCCTCCCAGAGGCGCTTAGTTACTGACAGACATTGCCATTACATAGCTAGGCCCTCCTCCCACTCCGTTCTCCAAATTATAGGACTTACTACCTACAGATCCTTCAGATGGCCCTTGGAGCACTTTATTCCCTATTCTTCCTCTGTCAGCCTTCCTCAGTCACCCCATGTCACCATCTCTGCCTTGTCCTACAGACACTGCTCACAAATGGCCTTCCTTCTCCCTCCTTGACCCCTCTGCCTGCCCAGGTGATGTGCAGCGGGCCCAGCTCCCAGGACTCCCACAACACTCACAGCCCTGCCCCCCTTCGGGTCCACGGGCCTGTCAGCAGCACCCCAATGTTTGCTCGGTACTTCAGTTGTCCATATGGTGCCCTTCTGAACCCCTCCAGCCGCTGCCAACTCTGATGACCTGGCTACCGAAGGAACTATGTTACAGATGTTCCAGCATCTCCCCCACATGATCCACAGAATCAGGGCAAGATCTCTTTGCCCTTCTGTTCCAAAAGTAAAAGCCTCCACTTGACTTCTTCCTGTCTCTTAATGACTCTTTCCTGCTGGGTTCTATGCCTCCAAGTCAGAAATGATATGACCAGGTAGAAAATGCCAAAAATATCCCATAGACATAAGAAAACAGAAGAACCAATGACTGGTGACCTAGTGGGTCTGAAGGTTGGCCAGTGGCCCAAAGGTCAGGCAATTAAATATCCCAACTGAAGACATAAGGGTTTTGGTTATTCTCAGAAAGCAGCTCCCAATTGTTTTCAAGACTTTATTGCTAATTTTTTGTGCCTGCCTCCTCCCTCTAATCTGCTGACCTGAACAACACCAGGAGAGGTGTGGGAAAGAGCAGGATGCAGGTTTGCTCCCTAGGATATAGCCCTGCCGATGATGGGCAGGAGGAGTGCGCATGTCTTTTGGGAGCAGTGACCCAAAGCCCATCATGGAGGAAGGGTCAGTAGATGGTCACAAAGCGAAGGTAGGTCCCCAGGTTCTCATCCAGGAACCAGGCCACCACCTCAGCCTCAATGTCCCTCATAAAAAAATCATGATACTGGCCAGGTTAAAGCAGAAGGCTAGGTAAAAGAGGTGGTCATGGAGAGTTACTGTCTCAGATGTCCTGTCCTCCTCTTGCTGGGCCATGTCCATCACCTGCCACATCTCACCCACCGAAGAGACCAAAAAGTGCTCTTCAAACTGCTCTTGATTCTGGTCTGGAACAGGGAAGAAGAGCAGGGAATGATGGTCTGACACTGACCTGGCCCTGCTCTGGTGACCCTGGACTAAACGGGAAAGAGAAAAATTAGAACAGAAAAACAAGGTTGGGGTCTTGGGCTCTTTGTCCAGTGGCCCATAACCCCAGCCTTGATCAGAAAGATGATGTTCCTTTCAGAGGTCTGTTCTGGTCCAATGACAGCCCCACCTCAAAGACACACACCCATTCCTAAGGCTAGCTGCCTTCTCCAAGGTGGTCCATCATTCAGGGAGTGAAGTACCACCTTAAATTGAGAAGAAAACTGAAGACCCTCTTCCCAGGCAATTGGTCCAGACTCACACACTCCCAGAACCTACATGTGCCCTGAGGCTATCAATTAAGGTTATCTCAACAGGGAGTTGGAGTTATCCCCCACAGGCCTGAGGCCTGAGCTTAAACAGATCCAGCCTTGGCCTCCAGGTTTCCCCTCTTCTCTACCTACCTGGAGAGGGTGTTTCTTCTTCCTGGCCCCTCTCCTCTGGGCCTGGGCTCCCCTTCTGAAGCTTCATCCCCTTTGTTTGCAGCAGCAGCAGCAGGATGGTAGCCAGGAACACTGCCCTGCAGAGCTTGGAGCCCAAGGCAGGCATGGGCCTATCCCTGCCTCTGCCTTTGACCCTCCTGGCACCCCAGTGCTCAGCAGGCTCCCTCCCACCTCCCACCCCACCCCGTCCCAGCCTTACCCCTGCCCAGCACCGTTTTCTCCCGTTCTCTTCCATAGCACCTCTGACCTCATGTGCTCTGTGACATCGTATCCGTGAACCTGACCATTCCAGTTCACTAGAGTGTTCTGTTGCCCAGCAAGGGAGTGCAGTGGAGCCAGCAGGGATGGCAGAGGCTTCTGGAATGACTACAAGGGAGCTTCTTCTGGATAGCAAGAGAAATGACTTAAGAATTTGCAATCCACACCATTAGATCCACATAGCAACCAGGACTCCAAAGTAATACTATTCTCATACCCATTACTATTCAGTGTTTTTCCATCTTTTTTATCTCACTGCACTCTTACTAGATAAACTTCCAGGGCACAATTAAATTATGTTGTTAAAAACAAGGAGTAAAAAAAGAATATACTTTATTATTATAATTTATTACTTCCAAAATTAATTAATGATCTTTAAAATTTTTCGTGGCACACCTAAGATCCTCTCACAGCCCACCGGAAGCTTGAGCACATCAGATGAAAATCACTGCATCACATGGCTGAGGAAATTAAGGTTCACAGAAGAAAGGACTTTCCCACTCAAGATCACCTAAACACCAAAAGGCAGATGAGGATTATTTTTTCTTTTTTAAATGTTTAAATATATTTTTATTTTGAAATAATTTTAGATTTACAGAACAGTTGCAAACATAGCACGGAGTCCCTGTACACCCCTCACCCAGTTTCCCCTATTTGTAACAACTCACATAACAATGATTATTTATTTGTCAAGATTTCGTGAACTTTTTTGTGGTTTGCAAATATTTCTTTCTTTTTTTTACATTTCAGAATATTACAGGGGAACAAATATTTTAGTTACATGGACTTTCTTTTGTACAGTTTGAGTTGAAGCTGTAAGTGAGTCCATCACTCAGATGGTGTGGACTGTACCTGTTGTGTGTGAATTTGCTTCTCTCCTTCCCTCAACCACCTGCTTGGTTTCCAGTGAGTCTTACTACCAAATGTGCACATGGGTATTGATCGATCAGTTCCAATTTCATAATGAGTACATGTGGTGTTTGTTTTTCTATTTTTGTGAAACGTCACTTAGAAGAATGGTTTCCAGTTCCATCCAGGTTGTTACAAAAGGAACTAGCTCATTTACCACTTGTTTCTGTGGCTGAGCAGTACTCCATGGTATATACACCTACCTCATTAATCCACTCATGTATTGATGGGCACTTGGGTTGGTTCCACATCTTTGCAATTGTGAATTGTGCCGCAATAAACATCAGAGGGCACTTTTTTTTTTTTTTTTTGGTTTTTTTTTTGCTATAATGACTTCCCCCCCTCCCCCTTTTGGGTAAATAATAATAGGATTGCTGGATCAAATGGTACGTCTACTTTTAGTTCTTTGATGTATTTCCATATTACTTTCCATAGAGATTGTAGTAGTTTGCAAGAAGGGCTCTTGATTAACTCTTTTAATTCTAAACCACGTCTTCCTGCCAGTCCGTGCTGCCTTTTGCTAAGAGGACTGATTTGTGTAGGGTAAGGTGCAGACTGGTTGTAGAGGTCAGGATCTTCAAGTCCTGGGCATGGGCCTGCTGCTCACAAGAAATGAGGACAGGGAGGAACACAGAGGACACATGTTCTATGTGTGCGGACCTGTGTGTGTTATGTATGAGGGACAGAGAGAGAGACATAGAGATAGAGGCAGAGAGGTAGCGACAGAGATATAGCAACAGAGATGGAGACAGAAAGAAGCAGCAAAGCAGAAACCATTCTTTCCTCTCCCCATCCTTTCCTCTGCTTTCCCCTTTTCCGGCCTCTGTCCTCTGTACCACCAGACTCAAACACCCTCTTCTCTCATTTTGTAGCTTCCTGTCCTCTTAAAAACAGACAAAAAAAGTTGTTAGCTGATCATCTCTAAACTCTTTAGTGGAAGGAATTAGAGTCTGCAAAGGGGACACAGCATGGCAGGTGTCAAGGACCCCAAACAACAGGTCTGGAAAAATCCTGTCTCAGCTCCCCAATGTCCCTCCTACCTATGAGCCTGGCAACAGCAGGCCTGTTGGCAGTAACCAGCTGTGACTAATTACCACCATCTGCTTCTTGGAGCAGAGAAGGTTGGAGGCTATGGGTTAGGGAAGGCAGAATGAAGACTTTTTTTGAAAACCAGAAAACAGACACATAGGCCCTAAGATACAGGGCGGATGCTAGACGGGTAAGAGAATGTGTACAGGCACATCTGAACCACCACAACCAGCTCAGAGCACCCTGCCTGTCCATGTATACCAACCCTGAGGGAAATGTGCCTGTGTGGGTGAGGACATGTGTGGAGACAGGCACCCTTTCTGCAGGAAGGGATGAGAGGTACAGAAGTGAGTGAAGAGATCCCTTCCCGTGGAGGTTAGCCGTGCTAGCAGATGTGCCCCCAGGGATGCTCTCACGTATAGCAGATGTCACCTCTTACACAGTTCCCGCAATCCAAGCCAGGGGCTCAATCCGGGCTGGGGGTGGTACGGGAGGTTGCTTGAAGATAAGGGAAGAGAAATTCAAGTAGGCAGGTGAGCCTAATCACCCCCACCTTGCACTCATTGACCAAGATCCAGAGAACAATGCTTGTGTGGAAAAAAAAAACTCACTAAACTTCTGGCTGCTTTGGAGGAAAAAACCTCTTGATTCTCTGGCAAAAGGAGAAGCCATCTCCAGCTCTGTGGGTATTTGTGGGGAGGATGGCTGGGTGTGTGAGTGTCACCCAGGGCAGGGCAGGGTGGAAAGAAGGTGGCACTGACCACCACACCTTCCATGTCCTCACCCCTGTCCACATGAATCCTGGTGTCAACAGAGAAATGTCCTTGCAGAAAACCATGAATCCTTTAAACGTTTTTTGTTCTAATTACCAATGTATACAATATAGAAATGTACACACACACACACACACACACACACCCAAAGCTAATCATTCCAACATCCAATGATAATCACTATCCAAGTTTTAAGATGTGGGATCTGACTCCTTTTCCTAGATGGCTGTGGCCATGTGGGGTTGAAGTGTATTTCTTTTTTATTTTTTTAAGTATAATTCCCATTTTATTTTTTTCCCAAAGGATAAATTTTCTTCAGTCCTGAAGTACTCAACTCCTTACATGGGCTTTGGTAGAGGTCGTGGGGCAGCATCCGCAGGTCTAAATCGGGGTGGAGATATTTAGGCCTTGCGGGCTTCCCTAGAATGGTTCCTGACTACCTTGCTGTGAATAGCACAGCTCACACAGTAACATAGCTTCACATAGAGGTTGGGAAGCTCATAGATGTCGAAGATACTCACTTCAGAAATGTCCCTCACAGCTGCGGCCTCCAAATGGCGTCACGTTCAGAACTTCTTTCTAGCTTTTTGTCTTTGGGCACGCATTGAGTGCAGTTCGTCCAGTCAGTAGGTCACACGTGGCCACGAACCTTTTTGGCACGACTGTTGTTCCTTCTTTTCTTTGTCACCTTTGAAGCAAGGACGCAAAAGAGAGCTGTATTTCTTATAAATTGTAATCCTGGTATTATTTTTTTCTCCTCTTCCTTATCACATCAGAATAAGAGATCAGGCTGCTTTGGCAAAAAGGTGCTCTGGGACCTGATAGCCTAGGAGGTGCCACCAACCTAGGTCTCCTTCTGGGCACCCAGGAGGCATTACAGACTCGCTCATTTTAGAGGGGGCAGAGAGGTTTCTACACAAGTCCTTGCCTGCAGAAAGCTAAGAGTGGACTGAGAGGAAAGAGAGGAGAGAATAGGAAGAAGAGGGTGGTTGATGTCGAGTGTTACAAAGAGATAGGAGTGGGTGAGGAAGGGCAGAGAGGCCAGGAGAGACTCCAAATCTCTAGGCTACTGGCTAAGACAGGGGGACGGCTTGGTCTGTGCCCCTCCCGCTGGAGAGGGCAGTGAGGCGAGAAGGGCAGGCAAGAGGGTGAAGGCCCAGGGATGGGGGCCTGTGAACTCGGCACCCCCTCCTCCTTGGACCCGTGGACAATGCCCTTGGTGAAAATTTCCCCCACACCTGCTCTGTGCGGCTTTGACCGGGCCAGCCTCCTCCCGTGCCAGCCCTTCCCCACCCCACCCCTCCAGGGTCAGCTTTATGGGTTGCTGTTCCCTTGGCAGGTGCTGCCTTCCCTGGCCTGCCTGCTTATCAGCGTATCTACAACCCCCACCTCAGCCTTATCGCTCCCTCCATCTCCTTAGACTGGAAGTCCTTCTGCACTGACTGACCCCCAGTGAGGCAGAAAAATGCCCCACAAGTCAAGCCCTCCCCTCTCCTGGGTGAGAACATGGTTCTCCCTGGGCACCTTCTCTTCCTTTCCTTATTTTCCTTTCAATTCTTGTCCTTCTCTAAAAGTTATTCAGTCCATTCCTCAGTCTTTGGGGCTGAGCTCTCTTTCTTAGTACAAAAGAAAAGGGGGCAGTCCCCTGTCCCTAAAAACCTGCAAGGGGAGGGTCCCTGTGTACCTCACCCTAGTCCCTTGCTTTATAGCCAAAAGTTTCCCAAGAAGCAACAGGTCTAGAGAGTGACTTGGAGCTAAGATTCCACCTTCAAAGCCAGTTCTGGCCTCACTACTAGCTGTGGGGTTTGGGGCCATCACACTCCCTCTCTGTGCTCTGTCTTCTCATTCAGAATGTAGAAAACGTTTCCCTGTTCCTATTTACCCTGCTCAGCAGATCCATTGAGTGACTACAATTCAGTGACCTTGATATCTGACATCTTGAAAGCAACCAGGCAGATGAGTGCAAGCTGTCATGTACAGCAGGCCCCCTCTTATCCTTGGGGACACATTCCAAGACACCCAGCAGATGCCAGATGCCATGATAGTACCCAAACTTACATATATTGTGATTTTTTTCTATATGAATAAACCTACATAAACTTTAATTTGTAAATTAGCACAGTCAGAGATTAACAAACATAAAATAGAAAATTTTAACAATATATTGTAATAAATTAAGCAAATATGGTATCTTCTCTCCCCCCCCCAAAAAAGTCTTATTGTACCCATTTTCACCTACTTGCAAACTGTGCTTGACCTCAGCTAGTGGAACTCTCATAGAGTGATTCTGTGGACAACCGGGCTCCTTAATGAAATAATGGAACACTGTCTTGTCTTTACACATTCCTCCTGCTGTCTAATGCCTGAAAGAGTCACAAATATGAAATCAAGATTTTTTTGTCGTGTGTCTTTGCACTGATCCTGCTATTCAACCTCCCCAGAAACACAGGGCCCTGGGGGCTCCTCTGAGCTGCCCAGTTCCATGGTCTTGAGGAGAGGAAACCGATGACCAGGAGATCAAAAGACTCCGGAAGGTCTGAGGAGCAGCTCATTGGGCCTAGTGAGCCCGCCTATGGAAGGAGGATCAGCAGTGGGTGACCACCTGTGACACATGCTTTTCACATGCTTCCATGAGACAGTGTGGTTGGTGTCCCAGTATTACAGATTAGAAGACTGAAGCTGAGAAAGCTCTCCTAAGTATTTGCAAGGGGGAAGAATCAGGACCTACTCGATTCCAGAGCTAGAGTCCTCTTAGTCCTGCTGTCCTGCATTTGGCTAACTGTGTACCTTGTTTGTGGACCCAACCTTTGTGCTCCGTTCTTGATCCCTTTCTGAATTCCTCTGCCCCACCCCTCAGCCTCTCCCAGTCTCAGCCGCTCCAGCCCATGGCAAGAAACCCACCCCTCCTCCCTTCCCTCCCAGCTCCTTCCCCCCTGGGCTCCAGCTCATAAAATGCTCCCTTCCCTCCAGAAGAGCACCTCTCCCTAGGCAGGGCAGCCAACCCCTCACTGTGTGCTCTCCCTCACATACACGTGTGCACGCACTTCACAACCACACACTGCACACTGTGCACACAAGTCACAAGGGAGATACCCTCATTCAAATTCCCAGCCCCAAACAGACCCCACCTCCTCAGTTGCTGCCATCAGAGACCTGTTCCTTTTGCCACATTCCTACAACTTGCCAGCACCTGTAAGGAAAGGACATGGAGGCTTGCCCACCCAAGGCCAAAGGGCCCTGGCTGCAGCCCCAGAGACTTCCGTTCTACTGGATGGTCAGAGAGGAAGACTGGGACGAACGCATGGACCAGGCTTATATGATGCAACAGAAGAGGTGAGCTGCCCATGAACACCTGGATCCCCACTACCCTGGTCCTCACACCCTCTGACCCTGATAGAGCAGTCTTGGAAAACCTTTCCCTTCCAGCCCACCCACTGCAACCCCCAGCTGACCCCTCTGACTGGTGGTGGAGGGGTATGATTTTGGGCCATATGGGGAGACCTTGCCTATAGACACACTTCACAACCACATGCCATATGACAGGGACAGCATGAGGGCCAGGGCTCTAACCTGCCTACTTTGTAGAAGGAGGAATGAGGGGACCAAATAGGACCAGAAGAAAAGGTCAGGTGTGTGGGGTGAGGTGGCAGGCAAGGCCGGATACTGTGGAAGGGCTGTGATCCCATCCTATGGGTGGGGGAAGAGAGAGAGAGACCTTGCCCTAAGTTTGAATGAAAGCTCACTGGTGAGAAAGGGGGAGAGGTTGTGACACCCCGACCAGTGGAGAGGGGCAAATCAGGTGATGCTAGAGGGTTCTGAGTTCCCTTCATCTACCTTCTATGGAGTCTGCTGAAGTGGGGTGCTGTGTTCCGAGCACAGGCTGGTGGAGCAAGGCCATTTCTGCTCCAGGGAGCTCTCAGTTCAGGCCACGCTTGTGCACTTAGGGGTAGATCATTTCATGGACCCAGGAAGAGCAGTATGGCAGGGACCATCCTGCAGCCTGGAGCGTGTGGTGAGCAGACACTGCCAGTCACACAGCCCCCCGACCCCCTGCCCCTGTGCTACAGAAGAGCCCTGTACTTGGTGCAATCCCCTGATATCTCCATCATGAAATTCTTGGTGATTTTGAACAGGTGGGTGGGCCGATGGGAAGGGGTCCTGCATGTGCAGTTTGCACTGCACCTACCCCAAGTGCCTTGAGCCCTCACTCCCCCAAGGCTCTCTGCTTACCTCCCATACCATCTGACCTGCAATGGGATCTGTGACCTGTCCACACTCCCCTTTAGAGTATCACCAGTGGTCTGACAGAGCTAGCGGAGAGGCTGTGGGACCAGGGAGGCAGGGGCTTTGTGGAGTGGCCTGAGGACAGGGGTGAACTCAGAATCCCAGCCCTGGCCACCCTGGACTGGTCATGGACACATGGCTCCCTGGGATTGAGGCCCAGGATGACATGGAGCAGGTGGCTGACTTCTCATTCCCCACTTTTTTAAACTACCTTTAGATAAAAAGCTTCTTTTTTAAGTAAAACACTTCTTCTCTCTGGCTCCTGGAGGGCTATTGGAAGAAAAGAACTTGGGGTGGGGAAGGCCACCACAGCAGCTGGTCACCCTGTCTCCTCTGGTCTCACCAACCAGACCCCACGTTTGCTCTGGAATCCACACTTACAGGCGTCTGCCAGTGCAGGCTCTGCTTTTATCTCTTGCTAGTTTCAAGAGGTACAGGAGAAACAAAAGATTAACTAAGATGTCCTGCTGGATAACTATCTCAACCACCTTCTGGCAATGAAGAGCCCAAATAAACAAGGTTATTTAGACCCTTGCACCTAAGGGTATGATACAAAATAAAGAGCTTTCCCCCTTACCTTACCCCCAGAGCTCTCTACTCTCAGCAGGGTTGTGTACCTAAACAGCCCCAAGGAGTAGTCAGAACTTTAACAGTTCACAGATAGCCCTCTCTTCCACTTGCTCCATCTGTTTGGCTCAGATGTATTTGGAAAGGCTTAGGACCTCTGCTCAGGGACCCTCGGGCCACCCCTTCTGGACCCCAGGCCTTTCTTGCTCAGGTGGCAGCCCCTTCTAGGAACCCTCCTCCCACCCAGCTGAGCTGCAAGGCCCACCCCCAAGGGAGGCAGGGGAGGGGCAGCTGAGCCCAGGGGCACCCCTGAGACCAGCCCTTGTTCAAGTCTGCCCTCAGTCACGTGAGTCCAGCAGACACCTCACTCCAGTCCGTTACTATACACTGTGTGAGTCAGTGTCCATTTTAGACAGAGAAGGTCTCTGATCCCATCTGCTCCTGACCTCATTCTGACTCTGTCTCTAAGGAACTTGTGTTCATTTTTCTTCAGAATCCGAGAGTCCCCACTGCTTCAGGCAGCCAAGGAAAATGACCTGTTTGTCCTTAAGCAACTTCTGCTGAATCGAGCCTGTGACTTTTGGCAAAGAGGTGGGATCTGAGTTTAAGGAGAAGGAGGTGGGGACAGAAGCCCTTGCTCACCCACCCCCTACCCCAGCACTCAAGAATTTTCACAATGGGGCCTTCAAGGGTGCCTCTGGAGCCTGGTGCACCTTTCTTCAGGGAAGCTGGGGAGTCTCTGACATTCCTGTCTTGATCCACTCCAGGAGGCCTGGGGGAGACGGCGCTGCACGTAGCAGCCCTCTATGATAACCTGGAGGCTGCTGTGGTGCTGATGGAGGCTGCCCCAGAGCTGGCCAAGGAGCCCACATTGTGTGAGCCTTTTGTAGGTGAGCACCATGCTCAGCAATCCCAGGTGGACACGTCGTAGGGTAGGGTGTGCTGTCATCTCTTAAGATGGGCCTTGGAAGGGTGGGTTGGGGTTAAGCTCCACAAGGTAAAAGAATACAAAGGTCTTTCTCTGGCATTTAGCACCCATGGCTTCCTTTCATCATTTAGTGTCTCCTCTCAGTCCCCTCATGGTCACTGAAGGACATGTTGATATTTCTTTCACTCAGAGCAACACCAGAGTGATTACATTTATAGCGTGTCCCCTGATGGGCAGGTGCTGTGAGTAGGGCAGCCTGAGGATGAACTGCCCTCAATTCCAGGCTTTCCTGCCAAGCCCAGGGCAGAAGTCCATGAAAGGACCTGTCAGGGACCTCCTGCATGAGAGAAGAGGAGGAGAGAGAATTGGGGTCACAACAGTCCCGTGACTGCTGACTGTCTCTGGGCCAGGTCAGACTGCACTGCACATCGCTATCGTGAACCAGAACGTGAACCTGGTGCGAGCCCTGCTGGCTCACGGGGCCAGTGTCTCTGCCAGAGCTACGGGTGCCGCCTTCCGTCCCTGTCCCCACAACCTCATCTACTTCGGTGAGAGCAGGGCAAGGCTGGGAGGATGGGCAGCTGAAAGGTGGCCAAGGACAGCCATTTGGGGCTTAATTATGCCCAAGGCCAATTGCCTCACAGCCCTTCCTCTGGTTCTGCCAGACAAGTGTCCCCCAGACACTGAACTGAGATGTGTCTGGAGGGGAGGCATTTGGGGGAGACAGCCCCTCCTATCTCACCGTCCTGTGCTCTCCTGCCATGGTGCCCTGTGTGTTCCCAGGGGAGCACCCTCTTTCTTTTGCTGCCTGCGTGGGCAGTGAGGAGATTGTGCGGCTTCTCATTGAGCATGGAGCTGACATCCAGGTCCAGGACTCCCTGGGTAAGAGCTAGGATAGGGAGGGCAGCTGGGCTGTGGGTGGGTGGGATTGGGGAGGGACAGGACAGCTCTCAGGTGCACCCCGGGTGGGGATGGGGACATCATGGGCTTGGCCAATGGCCCCATGACACCCTGTTTCCTCCTTCAGGAAACACAGTGTTGCACATCCTCGTTCTCCAGCCCAACAAAACCTTTGCCTGTCAGATGTACAATCTTCTGCTGTCCTATGATGGCCTTAAAGACCAACTGCGGCCCCTGGAAGCTGTGCCCAACAACCAGGGCCTCACCCCCTTCAAGCTGGCTGGAGTGGAGGGCAACACGGTGGTGAGGGCACATCCTTGCCTGTGTCACCTTACCCTGCTGGCTCTGGGAACAAGTGAATGTGAAGAATGGGTCATTCTAAAACCCCCCTTTCTCCAAATTCTCACAAAGTAGTTGCCCCTTACCTTCTATCCCATCATAGAATCTTCAGCCTCAGGGTTCCTTACTTTGAGGATTTGAGAATCTGGCCCCAGAGTATCTGCTATGAAAATCCAAACCTCTGCTCCCTTCATCTGGTTTCTGCTTTCAGAACTCTATGGGGTTTGTGGAGAAGAAAGATGACAAAAAGAGTGAGGTTTAAAGCAGAAGCTTGCCCATTCCCCACTTTCTGTCTGTCCGGAGGAGCAGGGGACTGGCGTCATTCAGTCACGTTGTTCCACCGGACCAGCTCCCCACACCTTGACCCCTGACTCACCCCGGTGCTCCCTCAGATGTTCCAGCACCTGATGCAGAAGCGGAAACACATCCAATGGACGTGGGGCCCACTAACCTCCACCCTCTACGACCTCACGGAGATTGACTCCTGGGGAGAGGAGCTGTCCTTTCTAGAGCTTGTGGTCTCCTCCAATAAACGGGAGGTATGGATGCCAAGGAGGATCAAGCACTGTCATGGGAGGGAACTCAGTGTCTGTGCAGAGCCTGTCCCCTCTCTAGGATTCTGGGCACGCGACACTCCCGGCCTCATAATAGGTGGAGGTGGGTGTGGTGTCCTGGGACCTGCTGGGGGAAGCCCAGCTCACACTCCCCTCTTGAGGCATTTCTCTTTAGTCTTATCCTTCCACCTGCCTTTCTCATTCTGATATTTCAGAAAAGGAACTCCACAAATGAGAGTTGTTTTCACTCATTCATTCAGCATATTGGACACTTTCTCTATCCCATGCACTGTATAAGGAACTGAGACTAGAGATATAAATACAACACAGTTACTGTCAGTCAACTTCCTCAGTTCTTGGCTTTTGTCCTCGACAAATACAATACAGAAAAATATATGCTGTATTAGGAGTGTGTGTAGCTACAGGGGTAGCAAAATTGAGGTAGGGTAAACTTGGCCTGGGTGGGCCAGAGAAGGTGTTAAAGGAAAAGTTGGGTGTCAGCAGGAAGATGAGAATATTGAGAACTTTTTAGAGAGGGAGGAAGACATAGACAACAGTGCTGGATTCAGTGAGAGGAGAGAAAGGAAAATTTGTTAAAATCTGGTAAAGAGGAGAAAATGCTGGCTTTTAGGGACCTCTGCAAGAGTGGCAAGATATAGTTTCTATTGTTTATCTACCACCTGATAATTTCCTGGGAAATTCCTTATCCAGTGACAAAACATGAATGATTACTAATACTAAGGAATAGAAGAAAAGTTGAGTGGCCAGTTTGTGTGATCTTCCTCAAAGTAGATCTGTTTCCTGGAAATAGATATGCCTGGGGAAGGATTGCTTAGGAATGAAAACTTGAATCCTTCTGTGTGGATTTTGCCACCTCAGATCCTTAGACAATTTCATCTAGCTCTGAATATTCTCCTGAAGGTTTCTCTTGGTTTTATATGTATCTTGGGTCACATATAAAACATTTTGTAGCCTCCTTTCATGTCCCTAACCACCTTCCCCTTCCATTCCCTTTGTCATACAGACTTCTACTGTATGACAAAAATATAGGCTTTCTAGCCGGGGCTTCTTCCACTTCCTCCCTGGAACTGCCACCCATGTCTAGAAACTGACTGCTGTCTCTCTTCTTCCCTCCAGTTTCGATGGAAAAGATATTCTTTCTGTTAATGGGTAGTTCACTTACTTTGAAGACTTTGAATATGCCTTTTCCTAATTTCTCAGATGCCTCCTCCTATCCATTGCCCTCTCTCATTTGTGCCTTTAACCTCTGTCTCATTGTCTGCTTATATCAGAGCACCATCCCACCTGGCTTACATTACCTCCTACCACCTGTAGCTTCTATTGCTTTTCTCTGGCCCAATAATATTTCTAGAGAAAAACTGACTATTTCTCTGCTCGAACTCCACAACTGCTTTCCATACACTTAGAAAAAAGATGGAAATATTCTACCTTGATGTTCCTAATGCATAAAGATTTAGCCCTTATCTACTTCATGAGTCATAGCTTCTGACCATCACTTCTAGAAGACTCTCCCATGTCTTCAACCATACCTCGATTGCAAATGGGTAGTGGTTGCTCATACCTTTCTGCCTGGGCAACTGGTGCTACTTTATGGTGTGATCTTTCCTACCTCTTCTTTCACTCAACTAATGACTAGTCATCCTTTAAAACCTCATGGTGCCTTGTGCTGACTTCTGTAACCGTTTATCTTTAGCACTAGCTCAAGGCTCAGCATTTAATAGAAATTTACTAGTTGTCTGTCAAAGAAATGACTCATTAGTGGCATAAATGTGGGTAGTGATGGTTACCTTCCTGCTCCTCGGAGGCCCTGTGGAAAACCCAACCCTCCTGACAATGTTGGTCACCTCAAGCTTCACTCTTCTTCCATGGCAGGCTCGCCAGATCCTGGAACAGACCCCCGTGAAGGAGCTGGTGAGCCTCAAGTGGAACAGATTTGGGCGGCCATACTTCTGCATGCTGGGGGCCTTGTACTTACTCTACATGGCGTGTTTCACCACATGCTGCATCTACCGCCCCCTCAAGTTCCGTGGCAGCAACCGCACTAATTCTCGAGATAACACCATCCTCCAACAGAAGTTACTACAGGTGATTTTTCTCTGCAGAGGATGAAAAGGAGTGGTTGCATGGGGTGATGGCTCAGGAAACCTGAGTGAACGCTAGCCACGAAAGACGTCACCCAGTAGGCACCAGCAGTCACAGGCTGGGTAGAAATTAAACATGAGACTGGGGGCTGAAGACAGGGCTTAGTGAGTAAAAGAGCATTTGTTCAGGGAGCTGTGAATTTTCTCACACAAACTTTGAAAGAGTTCTTGGTATGCACAGCCCTGTCTGTTTGTGAATTTTTTGTAATTTATAAAGTGGTGTGTTCAAGGGAAATTCTATTGTTTGAAAGGAGGAAAATGGTGCTCCCAGTCCATTTCTGTGTCCATTTCTAGTATGTTAGGGGAACACAGATCCCTGTAGGTATCTTCTCCTGGGTACTGTCAATATGAGTCCTAAGAAATGATGTACCAGTTGTCTGACCACCTGTCAGATCCTCTGCAGAAGGACACCTGGATTGGGTAGAGGTTAAAGTCAATATTCTCTGAGGTTTCCTTTACTGTCGTGGGCTGCCATTTGGTGTTGTGGTGGCCAAGGCTGACCTGGGGAAGTGAGGAGAACTGATTAGAGATGTGGAGTAAATGTGAAAATCTGTTACTGAAGGGAGTACAACTTTCTGTGTGTGCAAGAAAATGAGTAGACTGATGAGCACTTATGAACAAATATATATATTTGACAAATGTACCTACATTTGGGGGTTGTCTCTTTCATGGATTACTAACATTTTTTCCTTGTCAGCTAAAACTAGCCAAAAGGCAATGCAGGCATGTGGGCAGGGAGCAAAGGATAGGGTAAGAAGAATTTTGCAAAGCAAGTAAAAGCTGAGTGACTGGAGATTTCTATTCATGTGGAAAAAAGATTGTGGAAAATAAGTATGTCTGAGTCTGAACTAGAAAAGGGAGTTAGTTTGGATCAGAAAGGGAACATAAACTTCCTATGGTCAAGAAACACAGACCCTGAGACAGTGGCATGCTGAGACAGTGGCATGCACAGACACCTAAGGCAGTGACAGGCTCAGAGAAAGAACAGGAGAAAGAGCCTCAGGGGACACCAAGGTAGCAATGACATCCATCTCTCTTCTTTCTATAATTGCGTATCTGTCTGTCTGTCTATCCATTCATCCATCTTGTACTCAAGTATCCATAGCTGTTGCCTCTCATGAGTTAGAATTTCTACCTGGGAAGACAAGCCCAAAAGTGTCTCATGGGGTGCTCGGGGAAGGTTGTGTTCCATGCATCTCAGTTTGCATGAAGTTTGTCCCTGATGTGGAGACTACATAAGGGGAATAAGGACATTCAGGAGATGGCCAAGTGGGATGGGGGAGAGACTAATTATGGAGACTGTGTATGAACATAAACAAATTGGGGGAGGGGGTTGAACTTTTCCAACGCTACTGCTGCTGTTTTGTCAATGCGTTTTTGCCAAATTTCCTTTGTCTCAAACTTACTTGGAAATTTTCTGTATTTAGAATGCAATAGTGTTCTAACCTGCACTTGCACAGTGCTGAGCAATTGATTACCTTGAAGTCTCCTTCTATGTCTCTTTCTCTTTGTACAGTTTCCTTGACCCAGATTATTAAATTACATTTAAAAGGTCCCCTCCCTTTGCCTCCTGTCTTCTTCATTCCTTCCTTCTCGTTAGTGTTTTTACCCTTTAGCCTCTTGCTTAAGTAAAAGCCCAAATAAAAGTCTCTGGACTGTCAAATATTCTTTTCTTGGTGGGAAGGAAGATAGTTCAGACTGCTGCTATATGGGCTTAGACAGTTCAGAACAAAAAGGAATGGTTCCCTGTTCTTTGGAGTTAACCCTAATCCCTCCATCTGCAGTTTATGGAATGTCTGTGTTCCTCCCATTCAGTAGTAAGTCAGTTTGGATTAGATCAGTGGCTCCCAAACTTATCACCATGATTTGAATGATTCTATTCTCATAATGTGCCCCAATATTTGTTTGTTTGTTTATTTATTTATTTATGACAGAGTCTTACTTTGTCACCCTTGGTAGAGTGCTGTGGTGTCTTAGCTCACAGCAACTTCAAACTCCTGGGCTCCAGCAATTCTCTTGCCTCAGGCTCCCAAGTAGCTGGGACTACAGGTGCCTGCCACAATACCTGGCTCTTGCTCTTGTTCAGGCTGGTCTCGAACCCATGAACTCAGGCAATTCACCTGCCTCGGCCTCTGAGGGTGCTATGATTACAGATGTGGGCCACCATGCTGGGCCAATACCACAATTTTTAAAATGGTAAATTCTCTTTCTTTCCTATATATTTTTTAATTACTTGAAAGTTTTAGAAAAAAATGAAAATGCACAAATGCAGTGTTTCTTGACTTGAGGAGTTCAATTGTTGACATATTAGTAGTTAGCTGGTGAAACCTTTTCTTGGATGAATGAATACTTCAATATTAAATTATATTAATAAATCTGAAAGCTCAGGGCTCTGGGTCATTGCAGGACATCTTTTGGGTATGTTTCAGAGTTTGTGGAAATGGCTGGGCTCCACAACCTCTGAGATGTATGGATGCCTCCATACATCTTGGATTGTATGAGAGCAACACTGTCTCAGGACAGCTGAAATGAAATAAAACAAGTTTCCCTATTATTTCTATGAGGTAGCAGAAGCTATGAAAAAGTTTATATATGTAAAATGAAGTTATTTTATTTCTATCCAGTTTGAGGGGTATCTTAGTAACTAAGGTTCCTCATTTTTCAGCTATCCTAAAAATCTCTGCTTTCCTAGGATTTCCCAAGAACTGTATTAATCAGGATTAATTTCCTAACTCCATTCATTCTTCTTGGTTTAAGACAGAGCAGTGTACACTATAGTACTAGTTTTTTTAGGTTTCCAAGTGAGGAAAAAGTTGAAAGTCCAGGAGTTAAGCAGCCTGGGCTTTAGTCCTACCACTGAAATTAAACAGTAATCTGACCTTGGGCAAAGCCTTCCTCATGTTAGATCCATGGATTTTTAACCAAGCTTACACATTAGAAACCTGAGAAGCTGGTAAGATGGCCAGATCCCTAGCTATACCCCAGACCTAATAGGTCAGATGTTTGAGGTTGAGGCCCTGAGAAACTTGGAATTTTCAACAAACTCTTTCTAATGTTCAGCCAGGATTGAGAACCACTGGCCTCCATCTCTGAGATCTGCTCAGCCCCGCTGCCCAGTCCTAGGCCCCATTCTTTGCTCATGTTGATTCCAGGCACACTGTTTCCTCCTCCTAGGAGGTCGCTGATCTTCTATCATCACATCCCCTCCTTGTCTCTTATAAAAGATATCCTCAAGGGATGGCACCTATGGCTCAGTGAGTAGAGCACCAACCTCATATATTGGAGGTGGTGGATTTAAACCTGGCCCGGGCAAAAATTTCAAAAAAAAAAAAAAAAGAAAAGAAAGAAAGAAAGATATCCTCAAGATCTCCTTTGCTTTTTCCTTTACCAGAAACATTTCGCTAACTCATTTATTAAACAAATAGTTACTGAGAGCCTCGTAAAAGACTGAACACTGCTCTAGGTGTTGGCAATTCAGCAGCTGTGGTCTGAGCAAAACTCATGTGATCTCTGCCTTTCAGGGGTTTGCAGACAGGTTTACATTAATCAAATGATCATGTAAACAGATATTTTATAACAACCTATGATTGTTATGGTTCATCTTATTGCTTTGTAGGATGATAAAAAGAACAGAGTGCTAAGTGACCTTATAAAAGGGGCCTTGTACCTCTGTGAGGCCAAAGAAGGTGTCTAAGGAAGGAAACTGAGCTGAGGTCTGAGAACAGATTGAAGGAGAGGAAAGAGAGTTCTAGGCAGAGAGGAATGTTGCCCAGGCCTAAGGACTGAGCGAAGACTTGCTGGTGCACATGGAGCTTGTGTGGGTGCCTCTCAGGTTTGGGTGAAGATGCACGGGCAGGTCCTCCTCAGATTGTGCAGAGATTTTCAGGCTGTGAAAATCTTTATCCCCCAAGGTAATGGGAAGCTCAGAAGGACTTTTGACCCAATTTTTGTTTTAGAAAAATGACTTTGCTAGCAGGGTAGAGAGCTTATCTGGGAAGACCAGTCAGAATTACAGTTTAGCAAGCAAGAAGTCATGGGGGGGTGGACCGAGGAATGTGATGGGGAGATGGAGGTAAGGAGTCGGCATCAGGAGACATACTGAAAGTGAGATCATCCCTGTTGCATGATGGGTTGAATGCTATGGGAGAGAGAGAAAATTCAGGAGGGACAGGTTGGGTATCATCCTTTCTTCTAGCTGCCATAATCAGTGATGTGGACCCCTCTACACATCACCATTTATTATAAGTTATGCTCAAGCCAAAGCACCATGGGTATTTAAAAAAGCAATTGATCTCCAACTCTAAAACATTTTGTTCATGTGTCTACCTACTCCCTGTGGAACACAGCACATTGAAGACAGGGAAAGTGATGAGGACCAACAGGGTGCCAACAAGTAAAAGCAGCATAGCTGTGTGCTCAGCTCACTCTGTGCACTTGATATGCATCTATCCATGCCTTTGAGATATGGTTAAGACGCAGATTCTAACGTCTTAGCGTGGCTAGGGTGGGATGTGAGACTCCACATTTCTAACGAGCTGCCATGGGAGGCTGATGTTGTCATTCTGTGGACCACGTTTTGGGTGGTAAAGCATTACAGCATTTAATCCTCATATTTAACAAGTAAATATGATTATAACCACTTTCACAATGGTGAATCTGAGGTTAATCTCTTAACTTTGGCAAAGACACTCAGCTAGCAAGGGCAGCACTGGGATTGGAGTGCAGGACTATTTGCTTCAGAATACTCACCTTTAAATATGAACAGAAGCCATTTCTCCTTCCACAGTGATTTGGTGGATCTCTGTCTTCTCTCTTAGCTAGCTGGAGCTGCCATTTTTACCTTTATCGGGCCATGTTTACTGCCTTCTGGTCAATATGAGGGATAGAGTGCTGGGGGCGTATGGGAGGTATGGGAGGACTCCCTCCCATAGCTACTGAGCTATTGAGCTGTTGGTTATTCTCTAGTTTTTGATAATTAGCATTATTTTTTTAATGTGGTTAACCTATTGGTATTTGAAGAAAGTCATAATCCTAGGGGAATGGGTAAGGACTCCTGTGAAGAAAGTGACAATTCCCCAAGTTGATTGTCCTGAGGAAATGCAGAGATTTCGACATCAAATCAACATGGGACCCAGGAGCAGTCCCTCTCTTTATGACCCAATGGTTAGTTTTAACTTGATGTGCTTATGAGAAACACCGACAGAGCTTTGTAAGAAAATGCCAGATCTCTGATCCAAACTAACTCAGGGCTGGCGTGGACATGTGTGTTGTGACAAAGTCTTCTGGGTTGAATTTGATGGGCAGCCCTGGTTAGTAACTTACGCCCAGTTCAGAAAATCCAAATAACTCTGCATTAAGAGCCAGCAGGGCCTGTTCTGGAAATATCACTCCTTTCCAAGTCTGGGATTATGGGGAAGAATAAGAAGGTCTAGGGTTGGGGTTGACAACTGGTTCACGGCTGGTTCTGGCATGACCCCACTCCCCATTGGGGTTGACGCACGGTACACACAGGCCATTTGCTCCAGGCTCTGCCATGTCCACTCTTGTGGGATGTTTTCTTTAAGACAATGAATTCAGCCAGCTGAGAAGTAAGGGCAATCTCACAGGCCTGTTCTTGGTGAAGCACAAATAGCCAATTTACATAGATTTGGTTTTTGACCACTCCTAAAATTCCAAACCATGCAGTTAAGTGTAAAATGTCAGTCATTGTTGGAAGGTATTTATTTATAAAGGGGGGTTATGATAACACCACTGCACTCCAGGTGGGGTGACAGAGCAAGATCCTGTGTCAATAAAAAAAGGGTGGGGATAAGTCTGTTTAGGTGACCTTGAGCTAAGAGTTTGGAAATCTTAGAAAAACCCTGTTAGTTATAATTCTTTCCCCCTTTTGCCTCCAGATAAGTATACCCAATTTGGCTTTCTGATTTCCCTTTTCCTCCCTTCTGTAACTCTCAGGTGAAGATCAGCATGCAGCTGCTTGTTCCCCTTCTTCCTTCTTTCCCTTCTTACTAATCAAGCACCCATTACCTTGTTCATTATGGATAAAAAGGAGTGAGGTGTCCCTGCTCTCAGGGATTTCCAAGACTTCTGCTGACACAATGGGGTCCTCAGACATTTGAAATGTGTGGGGAGAGAGCTGCACCATGTACGCACAGGAGAGACACCTGACCTGGGCAAGGAGATTAAGAAAAAGTGGCCCAGGAGAGGCATAAGCCAGGGTGAACCAAGTGCATATGGTGAAGGAAGATAACTAAGGAAAGACCACAGCCTTTGTGAAGATCTGACCCAGCAAACCACAACTGCAGGAGCTCGTTGTGGCCGGGACTCACACAGAGTATGAGGACATAAGCCAGGGCCCATTTGGGTTCATGTGTTATTCTTTATCTCACAATGAACTTTTCTAATTAAGAGAATACATAAACATGATTTAAA
This sequence comes from Loris lydekkerianus, assembly GCA_963574355.1. Lineage (NCBI taxonomy): Eukaryota > Metazoa > Chordata > Mammalia > Primates > Lorisidae > Loris > Loris lydekkerianus. The sequence continues at coordinate 99,564 of CAUYPK010102767.1, forward strand.
AATCATTCACATGGACAGCCCCTTCTCCCTGCCCTGGCTTATTCCCTGGGAACAACTGGGTTTTCCTGCTTCTAGTTCTTTATTCTTTTATTCGTTACCTCCACACCTCTGGGATAATATGCTTCCATCTCTATTTGTTAATAAATTTAGACATTATCTGATGAATTTCTGCAATGATAAAGATGTAAAGAGTGCCCTCCACTGCGCTCTCTCCTGAATTTTTATTCTGAAGGCATTGGGGAGCTGGGAAAGGAGTCAAACAGAGAAGCCTCATGGATGACATTTTAGAAAGATTGGTCCAGAAGTATTGTGAGGAGTAGGTAAAAGGAGGGAAAATAGATGCTGGATAGACCAGATGATAGAAGACACGGGTTTGCCTTAAAGCCGTAGGTCTGTGACCGAGGGGAAGAGAGAACTGGGACAGTGGCTGCAAGGAACTGGAGAATGAGGACCTGATTATTTACATTGTTGAACATAACCTTGATCTTGAGTGCAAAACTTTTGCATAAAGATCACATGTCTAGAGCACTGTGGATCAGCCTCTTAATCTAGATGGAAAATCTTCCAATTTTCAAAGAATAAAAAGAAATATTCATTACCAATTTAGGCTTGGGGTTATTAATTATAGGGTTGCAAAGGTGGTTAAATAAAGAGGAATCCTCACTATCATTTAAATCTATGTCATTTTTCATTTTTGAAATTCTAAAATTTTTTTACCTTTGAAAGCATTGTTGGAATCTATGAGTATCCTAAACTACTACATTTCAATTTTAAAACCTGGAGTTCTTAAAATAAATTTTTTACAATAGAAAAATATTTGAATAACCCAATATTATCATTAGTTTTGTTGCATCTTAACATATAGATTATCTTTTGTGTTCTAGAGAGAGCAATTTAAAAAAAAAAAAAAAGTGAATGAAACCCTACACAAGGCTTCTGGTCTTGGAGAGCAGCCAGGAAGAGATTCTCAGGAAAGCATAACCACCTGCAGCTGAGTTTAATAGGTTTAAGGGAAAAGACCCCAGGGAAGGCATGGGGTGGGGGGCAGAGGTAGCTACCCAAGGCAGTCAGATGCTAGGCAGAGCTGAAGGACAACTTGCGGTTACTGGACATCATGGTTACTCACTGGTGAATTTGTGCAGGGGAATACCTACTTGTAAAGAAATCTGTTGAATAAGAAAAGAGGAGCTGGTGAAGGGAACCCCCACCAGTAGAGTTTGGTGACCCAACAATGTACATTCCCTGGAGTTTGACTTTCTATCTTCCTAGGGCCTAGCTGATTGCTATTCCCTTTCTGACCTCCAGGGGCACTCTGATGGTCACAGCTCTCCTGGCCAACTTATGTGTTATTCATTTTTCTTTTGAACAACAACAACAACAAAAAAGGTTGGTAGCATTCTTCCAGAAAAGCTCAACTAATATAAAAAATTTTCAGAACAATTAAAAAATGTCATACAGACACTTATATGGCATAGATGAAGTTATGTTACTTCTGTATTTAATTTTTTTCTTAAGTAATGTATTTGTTATTTTGTTTTCCACTTACATGAAAGAGATGACTATTTTAACAATAAAAGACAGATGCTGTGGGAACATTAATATAAAGAAAAGTAGGCTGGGTGTGGTGGCTTATGTCTGTAATCCTACCACTTTGGGAAGTCAAGGCAGAAGGATTACTTGAAGCCAGGAGTTGGAGACTAGTCTGAGAAAGAGCAAGACATCTATCTCTATGAAAAAGATTAAAAAAAGAAAAGAAGGAAGAAAGAAAGGAAGGAAGGAAGAAAAGAAAAGAAAAGTCATCCTGGCATAGTGGCACATGCTGTAGCTCCAGTTACTTGAGAGGCTGAGGCAGGAGGATCACTTGAGCCCAGGAATTAGTGGTTACTGTGAGCTATGATGATGCCATGACACTCTAGCACAGGCAACAGAGTGAGACTGTTGCATTAAACAAAACTAAACAAAAACATAAACAACCACAGGAAAAGAATGTGGTCCATGAACTAAATTTCTGGAATGAGCAGAAGAAATTCAAAGATAGTTGCTAGAGCTGAGGACAAAAAAGAACTCTAAAATTCCTTAGAAGCAAGGAAAAGGGGGCATATTCCATCATATGGTAAAATACAATTTACCAGTTTCTTAAGAGAGATAAATGTCAATTTTTAAAACCAAAACAATGGTGACTGATGTCTATATACAACCTGTTAGACCACAGAGTTCTCTGGGCAAGTAGACCATAACTCCTTTCCTAGTCTCTATTAGTTTCATAAAATTTACCTGAAACATTTCCACAATCTGTTGGTGCATCTGGTCCTACTCTTCTGTAAAGGCCAGATACTTGGCGTCTTCTGATCTGACTTGTACTGGCAACCATGGTGAGTGCCTTCTAATTCCATAGATCACCTCCTACCACATGGGATCTCTTCCAACTTAAAAGCTCCACCTCTCTCTGGACCGGCCACTGGCTGTGCTGCTACAGTGCCGGATGGAGAGAGGCTTACAGTATCCCCATTTATTAGCAAAGCAGGGATGGTTGCCAGTCCTCATGCTTAACGAGAGTTCTCATTCTTTCTAGTTCCAATCATCAGCTTTCCTACTGACCCCAGGGACTCTCAACTCTTTCCTTGGGTGTAGTATTTCAAGATGTGACCTAGAAAAACAGAGTTCTCCAAAGCCTAAAGGCTACTTGAGTGTGGTGAAATTGTTTGTACAAGTTCATGTGGGAATTAACTCTACGTGAACCCAGTTTTACAGAAAGAGGGATCATAGTTTTATTATGTTATTAGGTGGGTTCATAACTTCAAAAAAATTAAAGATCATTATTGTAGAATTCTATCATTACCTATATATAATATTACCTATACCTATATGTAATGTTGTAGAAGTCTTACTGAGAAGTAACATGCAATGAAGTAGAATAGTCTCCATTCCCACCCTGATGCTGGTCCCTATACCTTCTATACCTATTGCTCAGGGCAGGCAGGGACCCCCCTCCTCAAAGCTAAAATCCATATAGTGTTTCTGTCCTTTTCTATCTTGCCAAATCACAATGAAACCACAATAAATATATCCATGGTGCTCAATGGTACGTTCTGGGCTGGGGCTGAAACCTGACTTCTGTGCTATATTTACAGTATATTATCCCTATTGGGAGCCATAGTGAGATTGGAAAAGCTAGAATTTCCACATAGCTGAAATTATCCCAAGCCACTAATAACTCTTCCTGTTGGTTCAGCCTTCTTAACTGATACTTTGAAATCTGTTCTTAGCCGCTCAGTAAACACATCACAAATAACTGCTTACGACATATATACAAAAGATGACTTTGCTAGCTGGTAGCAAAGTCATCTGCATATGTAAGTCATATTAAACTTTGGATGTATACATTCATTTCTGGTCACAGAGTCAGTTACAATGGCAAATATGGTGGGGGCGGGGGTGGGGAGATGCTGGTGGTTAGGGGAGCTTCGAATTATCTTAGATAGTCAGGTTTAGCTCATGTGCCCGAAAGGATTTGACTCTGAGGAAGCACTTCTGAATTTCCTCCCACAGGAGGCCTATGTGACGCATCACGATATGGTCCGGCTGGTAGGGGAACTGTTGACCGTTATCGGAGCTGTGATCATCCTGCTCCTAGAGGTGAGGTGCAGGTGGGACCCAGGCCACGGTCACCCACCTGAGGCCCAGAATGAACTGCAGTCTACCTTGTCCTTTTGTTTTACTGGCCTCTCCCCAGATCCCAGACATCTTCAGGGTTGGTGCCTCTCGATATTTTGGACAGACTATTCTCGGGGGACCTTTTCATGTCATCATGTGAGTGTCCCCTAATTCTAGTCCCTATCTTTTCTCACCAGACCATCTCCAGGTTTCTCATTCACTTTCTGGGGTCTAGACCTCAGGTGATTCTCACTCTGCGGGGTTCTCTCTAGTGGACTCGTGTGACTTGTGTGTGTGTTTTAGGTATAAAGCCTGCATATGGGGGTCCCACCCAACTTACTCCATGTGCTATAGAAGACCTAGATACTTTCACACCCCCTCACTGCCCTGTTGCCTGCTCTCCCCAGCATCACCTATGCCTCGCTTGTCCTGGTGACCATGGTGATGCGGATCACCAACACCAATGGGGAGGTGGTGCCTATGTCCTTGGCCCTGGTGCTGGGCTGGTGCAGTGTCATGTACTTTGCCCGAGGATTCCAGATGTTGGGCCCCTTCACCATTATGATTCAGAAGGTCAGTGCTTTCCCAGTGCTGGGTCCTTTCCAGACAGAGGGATGGGGGTAGATACCTTCTGATCTGTTAGCAATAGCTGCTCAGTGACCATGGAAGAGGGATTGTCCCAGCCGGCCTCACCTTCTCTGTTTCATGCAGATGATTTTTGGAGACCTCATGCGTTTCTGCTGGCTGATGGCTGTGGTCATCCTGGGCTTTGCCTCAGGTAAGTCATTGTCCCCTCCTCCACTAGATCATTAGGTCCAGTTATCCAATACTCACTCTTGCTCTCACTTGTCATTTGCATGATGTTTTGCATCATGTTTTTCTTTTTCCTTTCTTTTTTTTATTTTTTTATTTTTAATTTCAGCTTGCTTGTTCATTCTTCTTTGTTTGAAGTACTCTTTTTTTTTGTTTGTTTGTTTTTGGTTTTTTTTTGTTTTGTTTTGTTTTGTTCATTTTCTTCGTCCTCTGGCAATGCTCTTTCCCATTGCCTCCCCAGTAGCTGGGATTACAGATGCCCACCACAACATCCAGCTGTTTTTGATGTTAGTAGAGATGGGGTCTTACTCTGGTTCACTGCTGCTCATACTGGTCTCGAACCTCTGAGCTCAGACAATCCCACAGTGCTGGGACTATAGGTGTGAGCCACCAAGCCCAGCCTCTTTTTTCTTTCTTTTTTTCCTATTGGAAAGTGAGTTCAAAAGCACACCCATATTCATAAGACCAGGGCCACTCAGGCTGGCCCAATGACTTGCACATTGAATATCCCAGCAAGATCTTTAGAGTAGAATTAAAGGTGTTTGGAAAGAGAGCCATCAAAGAAGACAGGCTGGCCAGACATGGCTCTCAGAAAACCCTATGAGCAAACAGAGACAGTGCAATAGTTAACTCCATGTTTATAGTTACGAAGAAGAAACAAAGCATTTGATGACACATAACATGTTCTTCCTCTACATGTGGTCATTCAAAGTTGAAGGAAAGAGAACAAAAATGTAGGTACAGAGAAACAGAGGATGTGGGAAAAGAAGAGTTCTGAAGAAAGACTGGGAGAACAGAGACAAGGCCACAGTGGTGGACGGGTAGCAGGGAGCAAGAGAAAGAACAGCTGGAGAGCATAGGCAGAGAGAAAACGGTAGGTAGGTGGGGGGGGGGGGGAAGTGAGCAGAAGAGAGTTAAGGACAGGAGGAAAGAGAATAGACCATGTCTGGCCAAATCTTGCACCACTAATTCATTTCTCAGTGTCTGCAGCTGGTCATCCCTCAGACAACGACTGATACTAGGTGAGCTTTGAAGACCCAAACTCTAAAAATCCATGACTCAATACAGAGGACTCTTATTATTGTCCTTAGGAATTTCCCGTTCAATAGGGGTTTCCACAAAACCCTAGGTGGAGAAAGTCCACCTAGATCTGAAATTTGAATGGAGAAGCTGGGGTGGTCTCCCTGTTTGGAGTACTCCACTTCCTTGAGCCCTCAAGCACTCTTTCTCCCCACTCCCTTCCTACATTCTGAATCTACAAAATGAGGTAATGGCAACAGAGTACTTTTCTGTAGATGTGCTATACCCAGAATTCCTTAAAATATCCTTACTTGCTTTCATCTTAAATAAATAAGGAAGCAATGCTTGATCATACCCTGTTTCAGTTGTTGGAATCACTTTGTTTTGAGTTTCAGGTCTCCATACAGAGAAGAACCTTTTAAAAGGTCTTATAGTGTCCCAAGTTTCCAGGACTCTCACTGGGATCCAGTGGGGCTATATAATGAGCAGAGATAACTTTCCCATGAGGGTCCAGGTTTACCAAGGGACTCTCAGAATGATGGATGATTATCGAGAGGCCACCAGGATAAAAAAGGAACTCTTCATTTGGCCCTTTCATGTATTCTGTCTGAGATTCCATGCATAATTGTAATAACTTTCACTTTAAGTGTTTGTTTTTCTGAAATGTATAAACCAGTTAGGTGACTTATTATCCAAATACATACACACATTTTTATGCTAATTTTTTTCTTTTTTTGCTAAATGGCTAAGTATTATCATTACTATTCCCCAGAATAATGAACTTAGTCATAGGACATCTTAGGGTTACCCAGTTCCACAAATAACTACATTTATAGGTGCGTAATTGTATGTGCTTGTGTGTGTGCAGAGCTGTATGTTTCAGAGGTAGGATGAATGCTAGGTCCATGCAATTGTGATAACTCCCTCTTCCCATTTTTGTGTCCTTTTCTTGGGCGGAACAGCGTTCTATATCATTTTCCAGACAGAGGATCCAACCAATTTAGGGGAATTCTATGACTACCCCATGGCTCTGTTCAGCACCTTTGAGCTTTTCCTCACCATCATTGATGCACCTGCCAACTATGAGGTGAACTTGCCTTTCATGTTTGGCATTGTCAACTTTGCTTTTGCCATCATTGCTACGCTGCTTATGCTCAACCTGTTTATCGCCATGATGGGTGACACACACTGGAGGGTGGCCCAGGAGAGAGATGAGCTCTGGAGGGCCCAGGTGAGTTCATTAGTGTTAGTTAGTGTTGCTCAGTGGAGGGGGATGGAGAGAAATATCAAAGTGGGAATTGTTATGGTCTCTTAAGAGAGTCATAGAACAGCCCAATAGAGGTTTGTATAAATCTGAGAATCTGAAGTATGTGTGGATGAATGCAGGGGAAAGAGTGGAGGATGGAGATAAGAGGTGGGGTTGTTGATCACAGGTAAAGAAGGGATTCAGGAATTAATCATCCCAGAGTCCTGTGAACTAAAAACTATCTCATTCTCACATATTCCAGCTTTCATTTGGACCTTAACTTCTATTTGCTTCTATGCATTTATGTTTCTCCATGACTTTTGCTTTGTTGTCATCATAGACTAATAAATTATTAGAATTGGAAGTGACCTGAATGCTCCTCAAGGTGACCTCCTAGTCAACATACTAATCATGTATTGGTAACTATGTCATTCAATATCTTCTTTAATGCTGATTAGGACCTTATTATCGCATACATTTGGGTGGGGATTAGGAGGAGTGAGTTTTTCCATATTTTAAAATATTTTATTATTGCATTGAGGTGAAGCCTATCATACTGTAATTTTATTCTTTGGGTCCAGTTTTTTCCCCTCACGTAACACAGAACACATTCTTCTACATGAGCACCTTGCAAATATTTGCATATAACCATTATTTATTCCCTCAGACATTTTAGTCCCTTAACAATTATCATTTAGAGCTTGGTGTATATTGGGACATGTCTAAAAGCTAGGGATAGAAGCATAAACATAGCGAATACAATATGTGCCCTTATGGGACTGACAGTTTAATTGGAAAGACAGACATGAAGCATTTGACTTTAACAGAACGTCGTAAAATTACAGGAGCAAAAGTGCCCTAGAGAAGTACAAGGCACTACGCAGAGCCTATAACAGAGATTTGACTTGAAAGTTAGAAGACACTTTGCTGAGGGAGGAAGAACATTTAAGATGAGACTCTAAAGGGGAATAACTAGCTAATTAAGAGGGATGAGGAGAAAGGATGGAGAGTGACCTTTGTCCCAATCATGGTTCTTGACTACAGGATAGACAAATACACTCAATCAGCCTTCCTCTTCCTTAATGGGAGGAAGATGTGTTGGTCCTCACAAGTGGAAAACATAGAGAATTAACTTTAGGAATTCCCAGCCAGAATGCAGATCCCTGCATTCATATCAGTTTTTCTCTGTTCTGCTCTCTTTTGAAGGCAAGCTTTCTCATCATGTTTGGGAGCTAGCTTCTAGAAACTTCAAATCCCGAAAAGAATGAGCATGTGCACTGTGTTGCACAGTCCCAAGGGCCCCGTTCACATTGTCTTCTGTGAGGTGAGGCTCCTGATGCCGTGCAGTGAGTGCTTCAGGCTCAAAAGAATTAAAAAAAAAAAAAAAAAAAAAGAAAAAAGTAATCTTTCCCTAGTGAATTCATTCTAAATGCCAACTCATTGGAACAAGTTCAGACCATAGGCACATCTTTGAATTTAATGGAAGACCAAGGGCTGAATAGTTAGTAGTGATTAGTTAGTAGGTGGGAGAGATGAGGCTTGAGAGAGAAGAGAATAATTCACCACAACTGTGTGAATCTTGTCTGCTCTGCCCCGTGGGCTGAGAGTGCTGAAGGAGTGGCTCCCTAAAGGGAAGACTGGCTCTGTCATCAGAGGAAGGAGGGGGCTAATGGGTGTCTCAAGAAGAACAATAAACATCCTTTCCAAGGGAAAGAAGAAGACCTATTCAGGGCAAGAGAACTAACTGCCTGGAAGTCCTGAGATGCGAAAGAGCTTAAAACAATTGAGAAATTGAGGGAAGTGTGGGATAATGAGAAAGAAAGAGTGGGAAAACACGAGGTGAGGAGTTTGCTATGTTAAGGATTACCAGCACCTTAATGCATACAGTTTCCCAGTCCCAACATATTCTGATTGTACTTTTGTGTTCATGCTCTGATAGGTCACAGTTCCTTCCAAACTAGAATGGTCCTGATCTGATTGGAACAGTGCATTGCAAAGAGGGTTCATGCCTCTCCTTGCTTTGGACACAATACTATTAAAAGCTCCTAAAATTGAGTCATGTCTTTTAGCAAATATACAGCTGGCCCTCATTAAGCTTATGATCAACTAGAACCCCTGTGTCTTTGTTACATGACTCACTGAGTTCAGCTTCTTACACGTAAATGAATGACCTTAGTCTTGATTTTCTCAAATTTCATGTTCTTGGTTTTGGACCAGCATTCCAGCCTGGTGAAGTCATTTCATCCCGCTTCCGTCACTTCACATATTATACATCCCTCCCAGTCGTGTGTCCCAGGAATATTTGATAAGCTTGTTTTCCGTATTTCATCTAAGCAATTAATAAGGGCTGAGCAAAGGACAAAACATGTGACGGACATGCTACTAGAAATTTTCCTGCCAGGTGTGCAGTTATTAATCAACTCTTCTTCTTCTTAAGATATGGATATTTAATGTGCTGAAAATTCCCTGAACAGTAGCAGAATCATATCACACCCAAGATCATAGAGATTCTATTTAATCATTTTATTAGGATCAAGGTAATTGGTCTATGGCTTTTCTAGGAATGAGGAAATAGAGATTACTTTGGAGTGACTCATTTTCCATGAATATGAATAGTAATATGAGGGGTACAATTTCATTCAACACACTCATAAAAAATCCTCCCTGTTTTTGTGAGGAATGAAGCAGGTGGCAGGTGCTGATCCAGGGGCTTTCCCCACTGGTGACCTCTAGCATCCTCGTCTACCAGGTTCCTTTCGTTGATGGCCTCTGTCGCTCTGAACCTTGGGGCTCTGAGTTTTTCCTCCACCTCTTGCCTCTTTTCAGGTTGTGGCCACCACGGTGATGCTAGAGAGGAAGATGCCGCGCTTCCTGTGGCCACGCTCTGGGATTTGCGGGCTCCAATATGGGCTGGGGGATCGCTGGTTCCTACGGTGAGTGGCCAGTCTGCGTGTGCAGGGGTGGGGGAACCAGGACAGCTGGGAGGTGGGGGCAGAGCTAAGGCAGAAAGATAGCAAGAGTGCTGTGTCACCCTCAGGGCGGGGAAGTGATGTAGGTTATGCCTTTGTGTCCAGGGACCAAAGTGAGCCTTGATCACCCAGCTTGCCTGTGGCTTGTTGCTACCTGATCTGACCCCCATTCCAGCAGGCTGAGCCTCTGGTCTAACTTCCTGCTGATACTCCACCCCATCTCCTGAGCTGGCTCCACTCCACTCACATCCACCTCCTTATCCACATGACACATTTCTCTTAACTGGTTCAATTTTTTTTCTTTGGCATGCTCATATATTGGCACTGTGCAAGCACTCACACGCACAGAAACACACACACGCACACAGAGTCTTGACCTCTTTAATCTCCGTCCCAGGTTCAGCTCCACTCCAATCCCCATCCCTTCACTTGGTCCTAAGTGTCTTCTCTCCCCTTTCCTCTCAACCCTGTTTTCTAGACATTCACCTCCCCTTCTCCCCATGGTCCACTTCCCATCTCGACTGAGTCCCTTCCCTCTTGCCCTCCCAGGGTGGAGAACCACAACACTCAGAACCCCCTGCGGGTGATGCGCTATGTGGAGGCGTTCAAGTGCCCAGACAAGGACGACGGGCAGGAGCAGTTTTCTGAGAAACAGCTCTCCGTGGCTGAGAGTGGGACCCTGGCTAGAGCCTCCCTTGCTCTCCCTACGCCCTCCCTGTCCCGCACCACATCCCGCAGCAGCAGTCACCGGGGCTGGGAGATACTTCGTCGAAACACCATGGGACATGTGAATTTTGGCCTGGACCTTGGCGAGGGGGATGGAGAGGAGGTCTACCGTCTCTGAGTGGGATCCCTGTTCCTCTTGACCCGAGTTCAGGTGGGCTCAGGAGCAGGGACAAGCAGGAAAACATCTGCCCAGTTAGATCTGCAAGTATCTAACTTTCCTGCCTGTTATTGTGGGAGGGCATGGACAGAATATTCCCCCAGGACCGTGTCTCACCCTTCACATCAGCATTTCTGGAGATGGCAGTGGACCTACATTGTTACAAGTATTTTCTGAGTTCTAGGAAGACCCATATCTTTGGAAAAGGAGGAATATTTTGGACCAAAGTTGGACTTGGGTACAAAAACTTGAAATAGGGTGCGGGATTAACATTAGGACCACTCCGTGTGACCATTAGAGAGTAGTCTGCTGAGGCTCCTCTGGCTCTGCGGGGTTTACTGTGAGAGGAGCTGGGCATGGCGCTCAGACTGTGGTCCTTCCTTTCCCCTAACCTGCAAGACTCTCTCTCCACCTAGCAACCAAACCCCAACTACAAAACTGCAATAAAAAAAGTTTCTTATCCTTACCTTCTTTTTCTGTTTATTGCAGCAAAATACATGGCCCATAAAATTCACCATATTAACCATTTTTAATTGTACAATTCAGTGGCTTGAGTGGATTCAGCATGATTCATCTGCGGAAGCTCTTCCCTAAACTGAAGCTCTTATACCCATTAAACAATAGCGCCCCTGCTCTTCTTTCTCCAAACCTGGTTACCAATATTCTCCTTCCTGCTTGTGAATCTGACTACTCTAGACACCTCCCCTAAGCAGAATTCTACAATTTCAGTCCTATTTGTCAGGCTTATTTTGGCATAATGTCCTGTAAGTTCATCCACATTGTAGCAGACATCAGAATTTCATTCCTGTTTTTAGACCAAATGATATTTTATAGTCTTCATAGGCCACATTTTGTTTATCCATTTACCCATAGAGGAAAATGTTCATCTTTTGACTATTATGAATAGTCCCTCTATGAACATGGGCACATAAATAGCTGTTCAAGCCTCTGTTTTCAATTATTTTTATTTTTATTTTTATTTTCAGTTTTTGGCTGGGTCTGGGTTTGAACCCACCACCTCCCACATATGGGGCCAGCGCCCTACTCCTTTGAGCCACAGGTGCTGCCTGTGTTTTCAATTATTTTGGATGTATACCTAGAAGTGGAATTGCTGGACCGTGTGGTAGTTCTGTGTCTGGCTTTGTGAGGAGCCACCATTCTGATTTTTACAGCAGTCTTCACCACTTTACATTACCTTCTGATGAATGTGGAGTGATAGTTCATTGTAGGTTTCATTTGACTTTCCCTAAAGACTGACAGTATTGAAAAGCTTTTCATGCATTAAGTATTGTACATTTGTTTATCTTCTATGGAGAAATGGCTATTGTCTGGTTTTGAATTGGGTTGTTTATCACCGATGTTGAGTTGTCTTATCCTTGCTTTGTGAGACAGACTCTGAGCAATGTCTGCATCCCATTTGCATCCTGGTGTTTTTGAGTACATCTGGTAAATTATGTTTGAATGTCCTGGTCATTTCTTCCTGGGCCCGTCCTGCTCTGCTTCTCAGGTGGCTTCCAGCAGCCACTCATCTTTGTGGCTGGAAGCCACTATGGAAACTGCTGAGATAGCCTTCCTTCATGCCACTTCCCTGTGCTCAGCTGTGGAAGGATCACAACAATAGACAAAGGGGTGTCTCCAGCAGAGAAATTTGTAACCAGGTGTCCAGGGCACCCATGGCAGGGTGTACAGACTGCGCTTTACTTTTTATTTCAGCCTCAACCATCACCGGCACCAAAAAGCCATGACAACTTTTAGGAACACCGTGGTCTGGAATAGCAAAGGACTAAGTGGGACTTGTGAAACTACAGACAGGTGGAGAGCTGAGGGCCCAACGTGGACAGACTACACAAGCATGCACACATACTCACTCACCTGGGGACACACTGTCAGCAGAGCGTGTATGGCATGTGCTCCAAATCCAATTCTCACAGTCTTTCCAGACAGTGGGTCCATCACAATCTCCTCTGAGACATATTCTCACTTGTGTATGTTTAACTTCTTCACTACTCTGGCTCTGACAGCAAATATGTATCCTCTACGCTTTTTACACTTTTGAAGGAATTGCAAAGGCCCTTTTGCAACCCTGCCTCTCTTTTCAGCCACTGCTCTACCTTTTCCACCCCGTGCTCAGGAACAAACTTCTGAAGAGTAAACTTCATTTTCTCCTGGCCTCCCACTGACACCTGGACCATTGTGATTTGACCCTGTCTTCTCCTCGCTGGTGATACCACTAGTCAAGGTTATTTACCTGTGATTGAACCCGCTGAAAACCTTAGTTTTACCTGAGCTCTGGGTGATATTCACAGAACAGTTGCATATTCACCACTTTTCAACATCTCTAGTGCTACACACCCCAGGCACTGTTGCTGCTTCTTTTTGCCCAGCCCAGTAACAAGTTTTGGCCTACAGGCTTTCATTTTCCCCACCACCTGGGCAATCCCATCTGCTTTCATAGATTGCCACACGGGAGCTCACCGATTGCCCACTCCCTGTCTCCAGTTTAGATCTATCTCTGGAGCTCCAAGCCTGAGCAGCTTGGCCCCTATCTATTGGACCGCTCTGTCTGGATATTTTACAGACAACTTAAATGCAACATGTCCCAAACTGAACAATTTTCCTTCCTCACCAAACCTGCTTCTCCACTGGTGTCCCCAAACAGACACGTGACAGTGCAACCGGCAAGGTTGCCTAAGCCGGGATCCTGGCTGTCAGGCTCAGCACTTCTGTCTCAGCTCTCACTCCAGGAAATCTCAAGTCCTATGAATATTCTAGTCCAAAAATGTCTTCTTAAAAAAAAAAAAAAAAAAAAAAAAAGATTTTGTTTAGATGGCACATCACATGGTCTAAAATTCAAAGAGCACACAGGCAAGTAAGTTTTCCTATCTCTGTCTTAGCCCTTCAGGTGTCCTCCCCAGGGACATTCACTAAGAAAAGTTTATTATTTATCCTTCCAGAAATACTCTTGGCATATTCAGGCCTGTGTATGTATCTATTTCTCTTAAAATACCTATAATAGTATAGTAAATCAGAGAAACTATCCCTGCTTTTGTCACTTAATATATTTTAAAGACTGGCTAATCTCAATATAACATTTAAAAATACATATCTCATTTGCCCCTGCCTCTCCAAACCCTCTTGCCATTCTTCTAAAATGAGCCACCCTCACCTCCCTCCTGCATTGTAGCCACAGGAGTAGGTCCCTAACTGTTTTCTGTGCTCTTTGTATGCAGTGTTGGTCTTCTATATCCCACACTCCACCCTGCAGTCAAAATGAGCTTTGCAAAAGGCAGCTCCTGCCTCCAACTCTGGTCTGTGGGGAGCCTTCTCCTGAGCTGACCCCAGAGATGGCTCCAGACACTCCTCATACCTCTTTTCTTCTTCACTCGATTTGATCAGGATGAATTATTTTTTAGTTCCTGGATAGTACTACATTCTCCATCCTCTTGGTCTTCACAATTTCTGGACCTTTCTACCCCTCTGCCCTCATTCTCTGTTTCATCTTTGTAACTTGTTTATTCATCTTGTTGGTCTCAGAGTAAAGATCACACATTTTGGGAAGCACGGATGTGTGTGTGTATGTGTGTCCAAGGGAGTAGGGGTTCCCAGACTCCTAGGCTGGGTTAGAGACCATTTCCTCTATGTTTCCAGACCACCAGTGTTTTATTACATGCACTTTTATTTCATTACATGCACTTCACTTTATCACACTTAATTGTTTAACTGACTGCAAGCTACACAAACGCAAAGATGGTGTCCTTCTTATTCACCACTGTCTTCCTAGGGCCTGGCATAATTCCTGGTATGATGTGTTATGAAATAAATATTTATTAACTGGATCTATGAATGATTTACCTATTTTTATTTTAGGTTCTCTTACTGGCCAAAGATACTTCAGTTTTTGTTCTACCTCTCAAAGGTGGTTTTAAAAAACAAAAACAAAAACAAAAAAACCTGCCTTTTGAGTGAAGTTGTAAATAAAAATGAGCACGTAATAAAATATGAGTGGAAACACTTTGGGAAGAATAAAAGCCAAGGCAAATGATTACTACGAAATTGTTCATCCTAAATATACTAAATATACCTCCTTCTGTGTGCGGGTGTGAGAGACAGAGAGAGAGGGAGATATATTGAGAGAGAGAGGGAGATTGAGGGAGACCAGGAAAAAGGAGGAGGAGGAAGAAGAGAAAGGTAAGGAATGAAAGGAGAAAAAAGGGGGAGAGAATTTCAGCAGCAACGCTCTGGGACTGAGCTCACTGAACTCCGTGGTAGTCATACCCTCTGTGAAAGAAATTAATGCAATTGCCAAGATTCCACATCACCTTAGGAGCCTAGCTGAAAAGGGAAGGGAGGACTGGCACAGGCACTGCCGCACTGCCAGACACATACAGCAGGGGAACCGCGTGCCGAAGTGTTGAACTAGGTGGCAGCGGTCCTGCTGACCGAGAACGGAGGGAAAGAAATTTGTGCCGCTCTCCCCTCTCAGCAGTTTCTCAGGTACCTGCAAATGCTGGCCATTCTTCCTTGCTTCAGGATAGAGCACAGAAAACAATCTTGGTCCTGTAAGCCTCTTGCACCAGAGGCAAGAAGGTGATGAGAGAATTTTGTCCTTACAGGCATCACTGGACTTCAAAAACATGTCCTCTTCCCTAGATGTTTACAAAGTGTTTCACGGAAGGGTTCTGGGTTCTGATGAGAAAAGTTGACTTGCATCTGAGGAATGGCTCTGCTGGCAGCAGGAAGGCCAGAGGTCAGTGTCCCTCCCCCTGTGTTGCCTGAAGAAATTCAAGATAAGGTCTGGGTCATGCTGGGAAGGAGTGAGAAGAGAAGGAGGAAGAGAGCCAGTGAAGGGAGGGCTGCCACGGAAGGTGTCCAGGGTACGCTAGGACGCCTAAGAACACAGAGTGGGTTTGGAGACAGAAGGGCCAACTGTACTGTCCAGAAGGCCTTTCACCACCTCTGAGATCACTCAGGAGCAAGCTGAAGAAAGACTCTGATGTGGACACTCTGATGTGGGGGCAAGGATCATTCCCTTCTCTGAGCCAGACCTGCTTGTCTCTTAAAGAAGAGAATGCGTGGAGAGAGATACTTTAAGCAGGTCACACTGAGTGGTGTCACACAGTTGATGTGCAGAGGTGGGGAAGTGTGGCCCAACTCTCTCTGCCTGAATGGAGCCACCTGGACTGGACACACCTTTTTCATTTTCCTTCTGCCTCTTTGTTGTTCCTGGGGTGGAGGAGGCTGCAATTATGGTCATTTGGGCCTGAAGGAGCTGAGACTTGTGCAAGGCTGGGCCATAGCTGGAAGGCCTGAGTGTGTATGTCCCCTCTTGCCAATACAGGGCCAGGTGGTTGGAGAGGGGCTCTCCTTTGTGATTTTTTTTTTTTTTTTTTTTTTGGAGACAGAGTGCCTCAGCCTAGCTCATAGCAACCTCCAACACCTGGGCTCAAGCAATCCTCTTGCCTCAGCCTTCAGAGTAGCTGGGACTAGGGGTGCCCACCACAACACATAATTAATTTTTCTATTTTTAGTAAAGATGGAGTCTCACTCTTGCTCAGGCTGGTCTTGAACTCCTGAGCTCAGGCAACCCACCTGCCTCAGCCTCCCAGAGTGCTGGGATCACAGACTGGAGCCACCGTGCCCGGCCCTCCTTAGTGATTTTTAAATGGCTGTTCTCTTGTCAGCAGAGCTTTCTCTCCTCTGCTCTTTCTGTGTGAGCTGCTGTCCTAACTCCTTCCCTATTGAGCTGTGGTGCCTCCAAGACACATCCTCACTGCCGCCCACCCAGACTGTCACTGTGGCCTTCCTCGGTTCAAGACTGTCTTAGGTTCTCAGCTACCCTGAGGCCAGCTCAGCCCCTCCTCTCATGTCCCCATGAGCAGAACTCTTGGAGAGCCAGGGCCCTTCTTGGCTGACATGTGCAGGTGAAAGCCCAATTTCAATCCCACTCTGCTGTGATATTAGCCGAGGTAACTGGTCTATCAGGTGGCGATGACAATTTCTGACTTATCTACCTGACAGTGTTGTGACAATAGATAAAATAGCACCATGTATGCAAAGCATATGGGCTCAGGCCTTACTGATGTAAGAGTCAGTGCGGTGCCTCGGCCTGTCCCTATTCCCTTCATCTCGTGTTCTTGCTCCCTCTGCTTTTCCTCAGTCCTATTAAGGTCCTGACTTCTAAGTCAAGGATAAGAAGGAAAGGGAAAAAAATAGGTGTATCCATGGCCAGGGCTCCATGAAGGTGGCCCTCTGGGTCAGAGAGGGTAACCCCTCCCAGTGGACAGTTAGCTCCTTCTCCTAGGGAATCTTGGGCCCCTGACCGTTGCCCTGTAGCCCTCACTTTCCCTCTCCTCTCCCTACATAAACCACATCTAGAGAGAGCATCTGCAAAGTGGGGTTTGGACTAAATTGTTCCTTCTTTATCCTGGCAGACATCTCTGTCTCTTCCCTTCTCTCTCTCTTCCTCCATGGGTGATCCTGATGAACCTAATGGGAAAGAAGGAGATGATTTCCCAGTCCCACGGGCTCTGTGCCACCCCCTCTAGGACTAAGGTCAGTGATCACTCTCTCCCTCTGGGTCCCAGGCCACCAGGCTGGAAGAACTCAGGAAAAGAGGGTGGAGTGGCTGGGCACACAGGTGCCTTTGCCACACATACCACGCCCCCACCCCCCATTCCAGCTGAGGCTCCCTTCCTACCTTCTTCAAGCCAATTAATCTTTCAAGAGCAGATGGCCCTTTCTTTGTGTGTGGGCTGGGGATTGTTAACCCATCCCCACTGGGCATATGAGCAAACATACACACATACACACACTTCCCTGCCACCTTCCCTGCTTCCCATCACTTTCTGGATCCCTCTTTTTTACACTGTCCCACCTTTGCTGTTAGGACCTAGGAGAGGAAATACACCTATTAAATAGCTTGCAATTTCTTTGGTATGGCTCATTCTCCACAAAGCATAGTTCAACACATACTCTAAGCCAGGGACTTCAGCAAGGAGAAAGAAGAACCATACCGTGGTTTAGCTGTTTCCTTTGAGACCTCCAAGTGGTAGAAATAAGCAAGTAATCGGACACTTAAACAGGGTGTGAGGAGAGGTGGGAGCTTAGAGGAACAAGGACTAGTTCTGATCGGGTGGGGCTGGGTGCAGAGGGAAGAGAAGGGAACATAGAACATGTGAATTGGGACTCAGAAGTTGGGCTGGAGTTGATGAACTTGAACTATAGCAGTTCCACAAGTCAACAGTGTACTTAGGAGTTTGACTTAAACACTATCTTCATTGGGGATAAGGGTGAAGTCCACAGAATGGAAGAAACAGAAATTTTCCCTGTGTAGGTGATCACAAGTCTGAGATTGGATCAGCTCCAGTACCATAAAGGGGGAAGGATTTGCTCACCAGAATGTACACACTGGTCTTCAAGACAGACAGACAGCCACAGAGGAGAAGGATGAGGGAATCAGAGCAGAGGCTAATAGTGCATATTTGCCACGAGCCAGGTGCCTTGCACACACCTCATTTAATGCTCAGAGACCTGGAAGTTAGCTGTTGTCAGCCTCCTTTACAGACAGGCAAGCAGGGCCCAGAGACGGTGAGTTACCTGCCTAAGGTCAAGTGACTACTAATGTGCTCACTTTGTGGACAAGGAAACTGAGGCTCACAGAGGTAGATTAATTTGCCCAAGATTAATCAACCAGTAATTAGTAGAGCTTGACTTTGAACCCAGATTTATCTGGCCCCAAGGCCTGTGCTTCCACTAAAGATTCAGAGCCCCAGAGTAAATGTCTCCACCCACCAGAAAGCTGCTAGTATTGCCTGGATGTGTTCAATTTCAAATATTCCCACCCAAGCAAAATGGTAAAACAGATGACTCAAATTCATGTGGCACTTTACAGTGCATAAAATCTTTTCAATGCCCATTATCTTCTTTAATCCCAACAACAACCCCATAAAGTAAACGGGTCAAGCATTAGGTGTCCCTGTTTTATAGACAAGGAAACTGATTCTCAGAGAGATTGATTGAGATCTCACTGGATAGAGCAAAACAATAACCCAGACCTGTCTCCACAATGGCTCCTTCATCTGTGTGGATCATGGATAAATCCAGACCTAGGTAGGTGAGGACACCCTCTCTGCAGTCTGTGACAAGGACAAACACAGAGAATGGAAGTAAGAGACACCTCTGACAGTAGTGTATGTTAATGTGTTACATCAGCCACCCCCGGGATGGGCACACAACCTCGGCCACAGAACCACACCCTGGCAGCCTCAGGCAGCTGTGCGCCATGGTCGTTTCCTTCTGCACTCCCATCTGTGGGCTGGAAGTCGGAGCCTAGACCTGCCTGAGGAACGGGACCTGGACTTGCCAGCATGTTGGAAACTCATGGGTCCCTCGGATATTCCAGAGTCAGCTGTTAAAGTTTAAACCCCAGCAAAGCCAGGAGGAGGAGGAAGAGAAAGGAGGGGAGGAGAAGGAGGAAGACAAAGAGGATGAGGAAGACGAGAAGGAGGAGAAAAACAGGGCAGGAAAGCCACCCCAGGGCACAGCAGTCAGGCCTGCGATGAGAGGAATGATAGGGACACAGACCCCTATCGGGAGATCATTGCCCTCCTCCACCACCCTGCATGGGTCCCTGTGCACGCAGGCTCAAACAAATCCAGGAGGCACATTGCAACATCCTCACTCCAGAGTGCTCAGGGCCTTTAGGGGAAACCATGCCTTGTATCCCAGGAATCATGTGTGGCAGAGACAAGGTGGTGGGGGAGTTGCAGAATAGCTAAAATTCTTTTTTGACATGTCCTACTTCCTGTTATTATAGTGGCTGAGTAGAGACCACACGCTTCTTGTGCCGAGGTAGATCTAGAATTGCCCAATAGCCATGTCGAGAACACAGTGTTTGGCTTCATTCCCTCTCGCATACCCAGTGGGGAACACCACCTCCTGGCCCCCTGGGCTCCTACCGCCACCGCACCCTACTCAGGTATCTGCCATGGGATCTGCACAATCCCGCATGCCCCAGCTTGGCGTGGCCTCACCATCCAGGGGGAAGCCAGGCCACCTGCTCCCTGCTGCCACTTCATTAGAGGGTGAGGCTACAAGTCCCAGCAGGGGGGCAGGGTTTGTTCCCTGACTCATTGGTGCTCCCTTTCAGTCCCTGGATTCTTAAATGTGCCCCACACTGCACCCCCAGAACATCTCCCCCTCATCTGCTCTGCTCCTGTCTCACTCTTCATTTCTCTGCCCTGGACCTTCCTGCAGAAGCAGCCTAGCTCTCAGTGTCCTGGCTCTCAGTGCCCCCTCACAGAGTCTGGGCACATCTGCACACATGGGACAGTGACCCCTACTCCTAAGCAAGTCTGACAGTTTGCTTGGGTTTTTTGATTGAGGCGGTGGGGTGTTCGGGGGAGTGCTTGCTCACATAAATAGGATTTGAAGGAGTTCTTATCACCTGCGACCCTCTCCCTGAGTTTTTTGGGCTGGGGAGAGAGGATTAAGAAGGCGTGGACAAACTGGGGTAAGACTGGCAATCACAGGCTGCCACACAGGGCTGCAGCTCAAAGGCTCTGTCAGCAGACGGAATACGAGGTTTGCGGCTAGGTTCTGGAGGTTTACCTGCTATGGTGGGACGTGGGATAATGGCAGGGTCCTGGCTCCTGAGCCCCGACCCGTGCTTTGTACTCTTAGACTTAGTGACTTGGCATCCCCCTTCCACACCCCTGCCTAAGAGGCAACAGCTAAGTCCTTGCTGAGTGAAGGCAGCTGGTGGCATGGAGCCCAGTGTCTGGGGACACTGCCCTAGAGTGGAGAGCCAGCCCAGTCCCGCCCTGCCAGAGGGACCATACGCCGTGTCCCCTCCCCTATCTGTGGTTTTCCAGAGTTCTGGGAGTCACCATAGTTGGGTAGGTTCACCTTCTCTTCACCCAATGCTGCTTGGAGCACAGCACCTGCCACTTGGAAGGCCAGCGGATGATCAGAGGCTGCGAGCCTGCATGCTGTGGGGCTGCCTTCTCCCTCTTCCCTGCCAGGGTGGGGCTCGGAGCTGAGCCAGCCAGACCCAGAGAAGGAGGAGCCCTTCCTGACACGATGAAACTTTGAGAACCATGTCTTCTGGACCTGGATGCTGAGAGGGTTGCCCTGGGGCGGCAGAGAGTGGAAAAAGGAACAGAGGGACTTAAGATAGGAGTTCTTATTTTTGCAGATGAGGAAACTAAAACGTAAGTGACTCAGCCAATGTCAACCAAGTGATTTCTGTGGAATTGGGGTTAGAATGCAGCTGTCCTGACTACAAATCAATTGCTGTCTCTGGCCTCTCCCAGAAACCCAGCCCCCCCACCATGGCACAGTCAGCTCACTTCTAAAGCTTCTGGGGATGGGTGCCACCTTTCATCTCTGTTGACTTTGGTGCCTGTGAGAGAAAAGATGGGGCCAGGCACAGCAAGGTGAAGAGGACTGGTGTCCAGCCTGAAATTGGAGAAGACCTCAGGGTCTGGGGAGGCAGGAAGACAAAGAGGAGCAGGGACAAATGCCTGGGGCACATGCCCAGCAGGACCAAGGCTCAGCCCATGGGAAGGCTGTAGACTTTGACATGGGCCGCCTCTCCAGGAGATACACACCCAGGCTGGGTGAGGCAGGTCACAGCTCTGTGGGGCCTGTGGGACAAAAACCCAGGGAGCACAGCAGCCATTCTCCACAGACAAGCACTCAGCCCCTCCCCTGACATCTCCTGGAGGAAGGAACTCAGGAAACAAGAAACTCAAACTCCTGGAGAGGGAAAGGGATGGGCTGCAGACTGTGAGCTCTCTCCAGCTTGAACAAGCCTCCTGCTGCACAGGCAGGTGGCAGGGGAGGGGATGGGAAGAGAGGAGGAGTGCGTACACTCCCATCTATGTCCATATGTGCCCTTCATCGTGTTGTATGTAGGGATAGGGGGCCAGGCGGACTGAATGCCTGTGCATTTTGAAATCTAGGGACTTTTGGGAGGATGCCCCCAAATGGACACATACACACAACTATTTTAAAACATTGCTGTGGTGTATTGATTCATTTTGACATAAAATATACCATGCATAACTTTATGTCAATTCATGCACACATGCACATCTGAGCAGGTGAGACTGGCTGCTCCATCCCTCCCCGTGCCTCGTGGCTGACTCAGTCTTTCTACAGTTTTCTCTGGGCCCTTCCCCAGACCCGGTCAAGGAAGCATGTGGAGTCTGAAGTTCCATGTACAGCGCTCCCAGGGTGTGGTGTTTAAGGGGGCTTAAGCTGAGAGCTTTTAGGAAATGAGGGCTTGTGGCAAAGAGTGCCACAACTGGCAACTGGGATAAGAACAGGGGATTAGGCACTAAAATCACATTATTGGGGAAAAGTACATGACAGTTTTGCAACAAATCAGACCTCTCCACCTTGGAAAGCCGAAGTGAATTTGCATACACTTGAACCACGTGACTCATATTTCTTCAGAATCATAGGATATTTGAGTTGAAAAGGAACTGGAGGGTTTCAGCACAAAGGACCACCTGGGGAATGACAGAGACTGCACTCGGGCCCAGTTCACTGCACTCCCAGTCAGAGGACTCAGCAGTGCCCTGTCTATCCTCCTCAGCCCAGGAAGTGCTCCCAGGGAGCCTGACACTGTCCTCAGCTCCTTTGCAAGCTGTCAGAGTTGGCACTCAGGGCTTGTGAACCCAGTGACTGGAACAAACTCCAAGCTTCGTGAGCAGTGGTGTTGACCTCATTGCCCCTTGCTGGCTCCATCCTCACAGCACCTGGCCCACCCCCACCAACCCTGCTGGTGACAGAAGGCGGAAGAGACACTCGGCTTTGGGCAGCAGAGCTGGGCCCACAGCAAGCAGAAACAGGCAGCCATCAAGAGAGAGAGGACTGGGGGAGTCTAGGGGACCCCAGAAAGACTACTCATTCATAATGCAGGCACACATATGCACAAACACAACATGCACGCATGCACAACACACACCAAATCACATAAGACACACACAGTACACATGTGTACACTGCCCACAAGCAAACACACTACATACCATACACATATCCATACCAGACAACACCACACCCAAACACACATCCTATACAACACACACACTATATGATTATATACAAATATTATATATAAATATATATGCTGTACACATACCAAATACCACACACATGCCCACGCACATGAGTGCACTCACACACTCCAGCACAAGGTCAAAACTAAGAGAGCAGAGATACAACTGCACAGCGACAGAGGCAGTAAGAGAAGAAAAACTGGGAAAAACTTAGAAAGACAGGGCAAATTAAAAAAAGAGAGAGACAATACTAGAAAAAATTATACATATGTGTATGTATATGTGGTTTGGGGGGCTCTAAATTAATAGTTCCCAATAGAGGACGATTTTTGCCAATCAGGGGACAATGGGCAATGTCTAAAGACATTTTTGGTTGTGACAATGGAGGAAAGGGACATGCCACTGTCGTCTAGCAAATGGAGGCTCAGATGCTACTAAACATTCTGCATTTTCTAGGCCAGCTCCATAGGAAAGATTTAGTTGTTCCAGAATGCCAATAATAATTCCCAGGTTGAGAAATAAGGCCTGAAATGCTGAAACCAACGTCAAACAGCTCCATGCCCCCAAGCAGGACTCTGGCCCAGCACTGTGGGGACCGACACGTGCACACACACCGTTTCAACAGTCTCTGGGACCTGCTGGCTGGGCAGGCCCTGGAGGGGGCCATTCCAACTCTGGGGCTCCAGTGAATCCTGAGACCTAACTTTTGCTTAGACTAGTGGCCTGAGGCAGTGAGATCTGGTGAGAGCCACCTTTACCCCCTCGCGGGTCAGCATGATCTAGATCTGTCTTCCCTCCTCCAAGGCTGGACTCCTTCAGGTCTCATTGGGGCTTGGTCAGCACCAGCATGAGAAGATCAGGGCAGACTAGATGTCTGTCTGTAAGCTCATCATTAAGGACAAGACCATCGAGAGGGACAACGGTGACTTGCTCCGTGTAACCAAAGCCTTCTTGAATTTGGAGCTTGGGGGAAGGAGGTTGGAGAGGGTCTGGACAAGTCTCACAAGATGAGGTTGCCCTGTGACTGCCCTCCCATCAGTTCTAACCTCCTTTCATTCCCCTAATCTCCAACACCCCCTGACTCGGGGTCACAGAACAAGTTGCTCCTGTGTCCTTTTGGGAGGTGTCCGCCAGGGTGGTGGTGCAGGCCTGGGAGTGGGGGAAAGGGTTGTGACGTTTCTAGAAAGAAGGAGGTTCAGACTATCCTTCCTGTCCCCAGGGAACCAGCCAGCTGGGAAGGGACAGGGAATATAGTGTCCAAGGTGAGCATGGGCATGAACGGGGGTGCTCGTATGAGCCCCTGGGGGCTGCCCACCCTACCACCCACCCTCCCTGCTGACCAAGCACACATGGCTGGGTGTGGGGACTGAGAGGATTGCTGCTTGAGCTTGTACTCCCAATGCTCACTTCCCCTTCCCTACAACCTCACATTAAGTCTGTGCTCAAGTAAAGGCAACCCAAGCAGGGAAGGAGAGAGAGAGAGAGAGAGAGGAAAACAGCTTCATCTTCCCATCCTGACCTCTGCAGCCTCCCCTTCCAGCAGGACACACACTCATGATGTTATCTCCTTCCCACCAGGGACCAACCTGGGGTCTTTGTCTAGAGCTGAATGGGACAGAGGTGGGTGGGTCGGCAAGCAGACAAACGCTGGCTAATGGGCACAAAGGTCCTGGGTTCAAGGTTTGAATCTGAGTGCCACGCCCCCCCCAGCTTGAACCCACTGACCCATGTGGGTGGGGAAGGCGCTAATCAGCTGCTGTGTTTGCTCAGGGCTGTATGGCCTGGCCACTGGCCCAGCAGCAGCACACAAGCCGCTTTCCCTTTGAAGCGGCCCCTCTACACCCGCCCCGAACTTCATTCGCAGCCAGCTGTGTGCATGCCCCACACCTGAGACACACTGCCCACACCACGCACACCATATACCACACACACACACACACACGTGCTGTTAACATACAGCACACATCACCCTCCACGTGCACTCTGCAGACACACACAACGGGTGTACAACACCCCCCCACATCACACGTTCTGTCATAGACACCACATACACATGCCATACACACACATACACATACTACATTCACCACACACACACCACACCACAACATACATATGCATACACAAGACACACCATGTACACCACAGACATACCACACACGACACATCCATTACACACCCCACATATACACAGCATACATGACACACACAACACACTCACCACACATGACACACACAGAGCACACACCACACACACCACACACACTATAACATACCTGTATCACACATACCATCACATTACACACACACTGGCCACATACACACGACACATACATACTATGCACACCACTCACACAACACATAGGTACACACGTGCTGTACACACACACCACACACTCACACAGTCCCTTCTCTGGACTGTCCAGCTGTGTATCAGAGACAGGAAAACACTGACTCCGAAGCTAAGTAGTGACCCCTACGTCCATCTCTGATGCCCTGTCAGGCATCCCTGGCTGCAATAGGGGCAAACCAGAACCTCTGCTTCCTTCCAGCAGGAAAGCCGAGCTATAGGACTTTCAGGATGGCTTCCATCCAGTTCCGCGCTGTGGGATGAGGACAGGCTTGTGCTGTGGAGTGTCACTCCTCCGTGTCACTGTGCCGAGCTCTGCACCCGCAGGATGAGTGTGTGTGGCAAGAGAAAGAGGGTGGGCTCGGGGTTGAGGTGTACTTGAATCTTGTCTCTGCCACCTCTGCCACCTCTGTGACTTGGGAGATTTACTTTACTGCTAACACCTGTCTTACTCAGGTGGGAACTCAGGTCAATGGCCCAGTACACCATAGGAAATGAATAAATGCTTCCTCCCCTGGAAGGTTGACAAATAAAATAGTTGGACAATTTGGGACTTATTTACACTGAATAAATTCTTTGCTGCTTACCTAAAATGCAAATGTGACTGGTTGCCCTGTATTTCTCTGGCACCCACAATGTCTGTGTCACTAAAGTGGGTCTCTAGGACTCCAGAGAAGGGGTCTGTCTGCCTGCCTACAGCTACATTTTGTGTCTTGGCTGGAGAGCTAAGAGTGAATTTTACATCTTGTTTAAAAAACAAACAATGATAAAAAATCAAAGAAGAAAACATTAGAGACTATATTGGCTTGCAAATCCTGAAATAATTTACATGTGCTGTCTGCCCCTTTGCAGAAAATATTTGCTGACCTGAAGTTGGTGAGAGGAGAGTTTTGGAGAACTAGGGATCTTCACTCTCTATATATCAATTCTGGTCCAGGCAAGGGATCAAAGTGGCAGAGCTGAGAAAATTGAGGTCTCTGGGACATAAGCAGGGGGAAGAACAGACAGTGGAGAGGAAGGAGGTAGTGGCTGAGAAGGCAGAGTGAGGACGTGGGTCACATTATGTGGGCCCTTCCAGTCTAGGAGTAAATGCCCTGATTCTTCCCCTTCACCCTTGATGTCTGGAGTCTCTCAGGCTAGCCTGACCTGTCCAGGCCTTTCCAGCGGTCACCCAAAGTCCGGGGAATGCCTGGCCAATCTCTTTCGAGGCCTTCCCTACCTAGCAGTGACTGGCTGGAGGCAAGGAGCCAGGCCTAGGTGGAGAGAGAATTGGGGTTGACGCAAGGCCCCCATAGTAGGCAGGTCTGTGGCCTGTCTCTTTAAATCTCAGGTAATTTGGGAGGAGTGAGGGAGTGTCTGTAGCTCCTGCTCGCTCCCAGCAGCAGCTCCACTGGCAAGCCCAGAAGAGTCCTGGCTGGCTCTGCCAAGTGTAACAAACTCAGAGCCCTCTCCAGACTGGCTGGGGTGGCCACCAGGAGACTTCCAGGGAACTCAGCCTTGAGGTGGGAGACGGGACCTCTACAGAGAGAAGACAGGCCGGCCCTTGGGGGAGCCAATGTAGCCCCACGGCTGAGTTCAGTCAGGGTCTGGCCTTGGCTTCAACCCCCCAAGGAGCCGGCCCTACACCCCATGGGGTTATCACTGCCCAAGGAGAAGGGGCTAATTCTCTGCCTGTGGAGCAAGTTCTATAGATGGTTCCAGAGACAAGAATCCTGGGCTCAGAGCCGAGATGAGCAGAACCTGCTGCAGCAGAAGAAGTAAGTCACCCTGGTCTACTCCCGGGCCCTGGCCTGCGATGCCCCCGTCATTCTTTCTCACCACCTCCTGCTTGGCACCTCTTTGTTGGGCTGAACAAACTCTGCTCCTAGGCCTGGACTGGTTCCCTGGGAAAATTTTGTCTCAAGAGTTTTCGAGAGCCTCAGCCTGTGGGGCTAAGTGCCCCAGATGCCAAGTGGGAGAGGAAGGGGGTGGAGATGGGCACAGGTGTTCACTATCACTTAGATCCATTTCAGTCCTGCCAGCCTCTCATGAGCATCTCTCAGGGCCTGGCACGGGATGGCATCACAGCCCCTGATCTCAGAGGTGCTGGCAAGTCCTCTTGAGGCTGGGAGTAGAGACAGTGCCTGTGCGTCTCTACTCCCAGCCTCTAGAGCAGTCTGCCTGGCAGAAGCACACAGTATATACACGTATGTGAGGGAGAATGAATGAACAACTGAATGAAGGAAGCAAGGAATGAGAACCGCAGACACTAATAGCCACAAAACAAGACAAAAGGGGAGAAGCAGTTACCATTCCTATGCGTTTGTCTCGCCAGGCCTCTGGCAAGGCCCTGCTGTCTGCCAGGCGCTGGGAGCCTAGGAGGGAGACCAGCCAAGCTCTCTGGGGAGTGGAGGGTGTGGAGACCTACCAACATACCAGATGTGCTCAGGACCGGGGTTACCCGAGCCCTTCTTAAGGTTGAGGAAGTCAAGCAGCCCTAGAGTCTGAGCCATAGGGAAACCTCACTTGCTGCTTCTAGCCCCCTGAAACTTCCCTCTGCTCTTTGGCATTTCCCCCACAGTGGCATCTTAGGCTTAGGAGCAGGAGAGGAGGGGGAATCCCAGGAACCAGGGCTGTCCCTGTGTGCTGTCTCTGCATTCTAGTCTCTAATGGATCTCTCCAGCTAGCTGATGGCAGCTAGAAGGAAGTCCTACCTGCTGGGGCTTTCCCTGGGGGCCCCTAAGGAGCTAGATGCTGTGTCCCTTCAGGAGGAAAGCATGGTGGTGGGGGTTGTGTCTCAGGAATTGTCTCATCTCCAAAACAAAGGCCTGCCTATCCTGACCAGGAGGCCACCTGTGGCCCTTGTGTTTTCTTTTGTTCTAGGACTGGGACTGGGGATGTGTTCCTTCTGAGTTGTGGCTTCCTGTCTCTCACATTAGCCACCCACCTCTCCCTCCAGGCCTGGGAGAACAGGGACTGGGGTACATGTCTGGCTGGTGCAACAGAATGGCATTGTTGTTAGAGAATAGGTGTCACCAGCTCCACTCAAGCTTCTCCCACTCTGGGGGAGCTAGGCACAGAGCACAAAAGTCTGGCACTGGCAAGGGGTGTTGGGGGTGCCCTGTGTGCTAACGTCAGGGGAGGACAAAGTGGAAGCCCTGGGTAGGAGGACAGACTTCAGGCATCTTATCTGCTCACGAACTTCTTAAGACCTTGGGAGAAGGAACTCCTCTGTAGTCCTAATGACATCATTTGGGCGATTCCCCTTCATTCCCTGACTTTCCCATCTGCTTTCATAGTTTCTTGGCCCTCTTCTTTTGAGTTGGACACCAGATCCCCAGGACACTGGGGGTACTGACTCTTCTTTGGGTTGGCACTTCCCAGAAGGACACTGACAGTGCCTGGCCTGGCAGTTTCCTCATCTGTGCAGTCAACCAGACAAAGCAAAGACATGAGGGCAGCTAGTTGACCCTGGGATGGCTGTGGAAGTAGGAACAGTATGGACAGGGAAGGGGTGGGCTGCCGTAAGCAAGGAGCAGGTGATAGACTGAAAGCCAGCAGTGTGCTAGCACGTCCACCTGCTTGGTCTCCTATAATCCCAAAGGAGCCCCTAGGAAGAAGGCCCTGCTATATCTGTATGAAGGGGGCCATAGAAATTAGAATTGTGTTAAGGGACACTCAGGGATCTTGGGGTGGAATCAGATAGGATTCTGAGGAAGAGGATGATCTAGTGAGAAGGGAAGACATTAAGGTTTCTCCAGGATGGTTAGGAAGGAAACTCCTCTCTCTATGTTAGCCTTTTCTTGGGTCTTAACACGCAGCCCCCTGTGCTTAAATTCACATTGTTGGAATCCATGCCAAGCTTTAACTTTCTCCCATTTCTTCCAGATCATGTCTCCCTTGAGCTTGCATTTTCTCATTTTCTGATATTAAATACTTATTACATGTAAGATACTCAACCAAGTTTGCAGAAAATAAATGAGACACTTTCCCTGCTCTCAAGGAGCTCATATTCCAGTAAGCCAGATCTACCTACAGGCAAATGCTTAGGTTAAGGTGATCAGGGTCCAACCAAGTATTCAGGAAGCAGGGCTGCTGACAGGCTGAGGGCTTGCTAGGCACTTCACAGAGGCTGCCGACATACCCTCCCACCCAATGCTGGTGCTTAACCTCCCCAAGGAGCAGCATGGAGGGAAGGCGGTGGATGCTGTGTGATTATATAGGCACCTGGGTAGACATGTGAGAATTGAGCTGTCTGCAAAAAATAAGCCCTGAGATCTCTGGTGCACTGGGCGTGCTGCCTCAGTAAACTCATACATCTACTTACTTACACACATAAAAGGATTTTCGGCAGTTAGAAGGCAGTGGCCTGGCTCAGAGTCTCTAAATAGCCACTTTCCCTGGGGCTTTGGCTTCTTCATCCCATGGCCATGAACCTGCACTGGAGGGAGGTGGCCCTCAGGAGCCCAGCCTATGCCTCCTACCCACACATGACTGCTCCTTCCTTCATCTGTGGCCACTCTTGGGCCTGTCCCCCACCCCCCAAGAAGAAGCAGGAGGAGCCAAAAAACTAGAAGAACCACATAATTTAGTGGTAAGAGTCCAGGGCTACATTCTTGGCCAAGTATCTTGCCTTTAACTCTGTGTGATCTTATGGTAATGATTTGGCCATGCTGTCTCAGTTTTCTTTTCTGAAACATGGGAGAATTATTCAGTCCACGTCAGAAGGTTGTAATGAGCAAAAGTGCTAAAAAGTGAGATGGAAAAGGCAGGAGTTATAGGGGCTGTGAACCCTCTCTGAGTTGAAATGTGCTCCCCCAGAATGGTCTGCAGGTAGGGGACAGGGTGTGCACCACCCCACCCTGCCCCTAGGGCATGCTCATGCTTCTGAGTCTCAAAGGGTGTTTATGGAGAAACCAATGAGCCCCATGCATGTCCCGTGGTCCCCTGTGTCTTCTCAAACCCTCCTCTCACCCTGCAAACACAGAGAACAGAAACTAGGTAAAAAGAAGTGTTAAAATGGGTCCGCTTCCGGCTCTGCCTCTGACTTGCTTGGACAAGTCACTTTAGGGCTCCAGGCCTCTTTCTCTGATACAGGAACTGATTAGCCTCGATTTCTGAGGATAGTCCTAGCTCTAAAATTATGATCTGAACTTTTCTCAAGACTTTTTTGATCCTGCCTTGTTTCTCAGCAACTAAAAACAAGACTTGACTTATGCACACAGGACACATGGCAAACATACCCACAAGGACACCAGATCAGCAGGGAGTCTGAGGCCACAGGGAGAGGGGAAGGCAGCTATCCTCACTTGGTGGCCCAGAGATGGCTTCTAGGGGCAGATGACTGATTTGTTTACTCAATAAAAAGTTATGATAGATTTTATGCCAGGAACCCTATAGTCAGATTTCCACCTGTTTAATATCAGATTGACTGTTCAGTTTTATAATTAATTGCCCAGTAAAACAAAACATACAAGAACCTGAAAATGCCTTTTCTATTGTTATAATTTTAGATCTGCTTTATAATTTCTTTATGCTACTTTATCAGTGGGAGTTTAAAAGGCTTCACCTTTAACTTCTCCTTTAGTTAAGTACTTAATGATTCATAAGAAAATCCTTTTTATGTATAGGGATGTTTCAATTCTTTTTAGTGCGAAGAATATTTTTTCTAAAACAGATTATGAATAACTATACCTCTGAATTGGGGTTTCTCCTCCTTGGTACTACCAACATTTTGGGCAGGATAATTGTGGTTGGAAAGTGGAGGGCCTAGCTAATGCACAATGTTTAGCAATGTCCCTGTCCTTTTCTCCCCCGCTGTGATCTAAACTCTTGTGGGCTATGAAAAAAATTCCTTGTGCCCCAAGGACAAGAATCCTTGGCTAAGTCTGCTCTGCACACCTCCTTTGTGGGGCCCCAGCGTAGCCAGGTGTTTTGGACTCAGCCTTTCTGCCAAGAATGCGAGCTAGGGCTCTCTCTGCTGTCCCCTTCTGGCTGTCGGATGTTATTGCAAGTAATGGCTCTGCCTCAAATGCTTTTCGCACCCAACCTGCCCTCCTTGGTGCTGGAATTCTGGTGTTTGCAGCCAAAGGAAGCCAGTTCTCTACAAACCTTGGTGGGTTGTGTCATAAGCTAATTCTTTACGCAGGGTGTGGGTAAGACTAGCTTTCCAGATAAAATGCAGGACACTTAGTTCAATTGCATTTCAGATAAATAATGAAGAAGCTGTTAGTACAAAGATGTTCAAATATTGAATGGGATACAACTTTAGCTACACTAAAAATAAAGTTTTTTGTCCAATATTCAAGTTTTACTGAACATGCTGTACTTTTTTGAGTAAATATGGGAACTCTATATCTTATAGTAGCCCACTAAGGTCAGCAGATGGTAGAAAAGAATTATATAGAGCATGGGGGCCGACAGGGGGACATTTATGGGCTTAAGGGATGTTTATGGACTCAAAGGAATTCTCTGGGGCCTGCCACTGACTACACCACCACTCATCTGCTAGGGGGCAGGGAGCTCTAAAAATTCTGTGCTTGGTCAAGGCACCCCTTTGAATCCATTTCTAGATTTTCCATTAACTTTTTAAACATTTGATCAAAATGGGGCACAAAACTGAAAGCTAATTGGAGGAGGGCAGGGAAGAAGTACAAAGATGAGTAAGTGGCTGGTCTCTGTCCATGCATAGGCGGGTGTCCAACTTTTTTTCTTTTTCTGCTGCACATTGGAAGAATAAGAGTTTTCTTGGGCTACACAGCAAATACACAAACACAAAGGAAAGCTGAGGAGCAAAAAGAGGTCTGTGCATAATTTTCATGGTATCTGACACCATAGATAAGTAACAGAAGTCCTCACAAAATCAACATATGGTGGTGGAGGGTGCAGGTTGGACACCCCCAGAAGGAAGAGATAGGTACTAATTATAGCACACAGAGAAAGGTCCCAAAACAAAAGTAAGGCCAAGGGAGAAAGTGAGAAACTTCTTGGGAAGGATGTGTGTGTGTTGAGGGAAGTTCTCTTTCCTGCCCCCCATTTGGTGCTGGCTCAGAGATACCTGTGGAGGAGAAGTCTGGGGGCCAAGTGTTGGGGAAGTGGAGAAGGCAGTGTAGGAAGCTTGTTTTGTAGCTGCATGTGTGTGCCAGGCAGGCTGTTTTTCACTTAGAGGATGTGTTTGCTGCAGGGTGGCACAAGGGCTGTCTGATGGGGATAATAAGGAGGTGATCAAAGCCAAACTACCTCCTGGCATTGCTATTGACTCCTTCCTTCCACAGGTGGTATCAGTGTACACCTAGTCTACACCAGCATGTCCCTGGTTACAGGGAGTGCAGAGTAAACAATGAACAATGCATGGGCTTTGGGAGCTTCTAGGAGGAAGGAACTGGGTGGGCACAAACACAGGGAGAAGAGTGTGCTCTGCAGAGCTGAGGCACGTCATGAAACCCAAGGGCCAGGTGGAAAGAGTGAAAAGTCATTGCATAAAGGGCCTCCTTGTTCCTTACCCTTGAGCATTTAGGGACCCACTGGACTTTTGTAAGTTGTGATTCCATTTGCTATTTAGAAAGGTTGTCTCAGCAGCACGGAGAAAGATGGAAGTGGGGCAGACAGGGTGTAGGGAAACTGGTTAAGAGATTTTGCTAATCCTGGGCTAGAGAATGAGGACTTGAATTAAGGAAGGTAAGTAAGGGAAAGGAGGTGAGGATTGAAGGGAGAGAGAGCTTTCCATATTGAGTGGACAGGGTCTGATGGCTGCCCGTGTGACACGCAGAGGAAAGCTGGGCTTTTGTGCCCAGTGCATGGCTCCTAGCCTCTCTGATGGTCCTCCCATCCCTGTGCTGGAGCAGATTTCTTACTACTTCCATCACTTCAGGGTGTGAGCCCCTGTCTGTGTCTTTTTGTAGTCACATAATTGGCCATCTATAGATAAATAGGGTTATTTCATTCACTCTCACAGAAAGACCAAATGGCTCCAGGCTAAGAGAGAAAATTGAATCAAAGTGACCCGTGTATCTTAGTTGGAGTAAGTTTTGATTTTAAAAGATATTTTTAGTTCATTGTAGGAATAAGACTAGAGAGATGATCTTGGGAGTCAGAGAAGATAGTTTTGCCTAAAATAAGTGAGACATGGAAAATAAGTAGGGAGAGATAATAATTTTAGGGAGCAAAATCAAAAAGGATCTATTAATCCAAAACTGGATAAACTCGAGAAAGGTCAGAGGGCAGAATGGGAACATTCAGGCAGGTCCACATGAAATTCAATAAATGACTCCTCTAAATTGGATTCTTTTTTTTTCTCTGCCTCTGCCATTCCTGTCCACAGTTTGTGCCTTCCTAGGTGCTAATGGCCAAAATAAAGTAGCACTTGAGGACCTGTAGATGGCCAGTCTGAGAATGATGGAGAATATTGCTTCTCAAACCTTAACATGAGCTGTCTGAAATGCAGCTCCCTGAATGTGCCTCTAATTGATGCACACAGGTTTACACATGCAGGGACCATACTCAAATGCCAGCTGGCTTGAACAATGCCTCTTAAATGTTCATGCGCACAGAAATCATCTGGGGAATCTCCTTAAACTGCAAATTCTGATTTGCTAAGTCAAAGGGCAGCTCTGAGAGTTTACATTTCTTATGAGGGCTCATGCAAGGCTTACTGATGCTCCAGGGGTCCACTTTATGATGGATGGCTGTGAAGATTAACATGTGAGAAGCAAGGAGAGGAAGGAAGAGAGAATAAATGAGTAAATGAATGAATAGCTGAATGAATGACCAGGAGGCAGGGAAGCCCAGAGCCAGACTTGTTCTTATGGGCCACTGTTCCTTTTGGACTGAGCCTTGAAGATATTACCGGTGGGATGAAAGCACCAGGACTGAGGGTTTAGCTCAGGTTGAGTCAGCAGAGGCCACAGGAGGAAATCCATTCACCTCTGCATATCAACTTCCTCCACAAATAGGAGAGGGAATTCCCTGCACCCCTAGTCTGTGCCAAACTAGGCTTATCCTGCAGGACAATCTCAGGGCACCTGGTGATGCTAAAACAGGACCACTCCAGCAGTCAACCAGTCAGGAAGTGAACATATGTTTAAGAAATACTCTCTTTGCCTGGAATACACAAAGGATGTGTTCACACATTGTACATTCCCATCCCAGCACCCCAGGGAATAGGAAACAGTCACTGACAATCATTCATATAAGCTAAATGGGCAAAAAAGTAGGTTGAAAGACAACAGGCCTCCTTTACAGGCCTGCTGGCCATGATTGAGAACCTTGGGATTCACTGCTGCCAGGGTATACATGTCTGTGTAGGATGGAGCTAAGCTACGCTCCCGGTACCCTAACTGGGCATGCTCACCACTGCCACTTTTCTCACCCCCTTTTCCTTATAGGATCTGGGAGTCTCCTTTCCTTCTAGCTGCCAAAGAGAATGATGTCCAGGCTCTGCACAAGATGCTCAAGTATAAGGCCTGTGAGGTGCACCAGAGAGGTATGGAGCAGAGGCCCTAAGACCAGAGCTCCCCAAGAGAGCCCCAGACCTTGTGCTGTAGACCCCTGACATTGTATTATCCCCATTTCCCACCCCATGTGACCCTTCTTCCTATAAATGGTAGGAGCCATGGGGGAGACAGCACTGCATGTAGCAGCCCTCTATGACAACGTGGAGGCCGCCATTGTGCTGATGGAAGCGGCCCCTGAGCTGGTCTTTGAGCCCATGACATCGGAGCTATATGAGGGTGAGGGGCCCAGGGCTGCCATGGAGGGCAGCAGTGACCTGCTGGATATCACGGCAGTCTCTGCGGCATATATTTTGGGGAAGCCAGAGGCAGGGATCTGCTCCTCCCTAGTCTTTATTCTCTTCTCTGTCTCCCTTCTTCCTTGTCAGTCCTGACTCTGAAATGCCAGGGGTCCAGAGAAGGGAAAGACACAGGGAGCAGCTGGGTCCCCTAGGAACCCTGAGTACCCCAGGGTTCCCCATCCTAAATTCCAGGCTTCCCCTGGGGTAAGAAGACCACAAGTATACATGGAAGGAATACCATCAGGATCCTGGGGACAGTCCCATGACTGCTGACTGTCTCTGGCCCAGGTCAGACTGCACTGCACATCGCTATCGTGAACCAGAACGTGAACCTGGTGCGAGCCCTGCTGGCCCACGGGGCCAGTGTCTCTGCCAGAGCTACAGGTGCTGCCTTCCGCCACAGTCCCCGCAACCTCATCTACTTCGGTGAGAGCAGGGCCAGGCTGAGAGGATGGGCAGCTGAGAGGTGGCCAAGGGCAGCTGTCTGGGGCTTAATTAGGCTGGAGGCCAATGCTCCCACAGCCCTTCTTCTGGTTCTGCCAGACAAGTGTTCCCAGACCCTGAGCTGAGATGTGTCGGGAGGGGAGGCATTTGGGGGAGACAGCCCCTCCTATCTCACCGTCCTGTGCTCTCCTGCCATGGTGCCCTGTGTTCCCAGGGGAGCACCCTCTTTCTTTTGCTGCCTGCGTGGGCAGTGAGGAGATTGTGCGGCTTCTCATTGAGCATGGAGCTGACATCCGGGCCCAGGACTCCTTGGGTAAGAGCTAGGATAGGGAGGGCAGCCGGACTATGGGTAGAGGGATGAGGAAGGCTGAGACCTCAGGCCCACCCCAGGTGGGGATGGGGACATCAGGGACTCTGGGCCAATGGCCTCATGACACCCTGTGTCATCCCCCAGGAAACACAGTGTTGCACATCCTCGTTCTCCAGCCCAACAAAACCTTTGCCTGTCAGATGTACAACCTGCTGCTGTCCTATGATGGCCGTGGAGACCACCTACAGCCCTTGGACGCTGTGCCCAACCACCAAGGCCTCACCCCCTTCAAGCTGTCTGGAGTGGAGGGCAACACTGTGGTGAGAGATGCCCCCTTGCCTGCGTCACCCAACCCTTCTGACTCTAGGAACAGATAGCTCTGAACACACACTCCTGGCAGTTAGGGCCAGTCCCTGTTCAGATTGAGATTTTCCTCTCAACCCTGTCTCTCTTGTCCTCTTGTCCCCTGTTCCCTTTTTACCCTACAGATCTAGATCTCATGTTGCAATTGCCTGTAATGCCCCAGCCTACCTCCCCTATCCATCCCAGAGTTGCTACCCTCCAGCCTGTCACCTTCCTTTCCCAGGCTCCACAGGGAGGCCTGAGGGAGGGGGTCGGGGAATCAGAGTGACGTGGGTTCTTCCAGCTCCAATGGCTATGGCCAAGTTGGGAAGTGGACCCACCCCTACTGGGGCTGCTGCCCTCCCAGCACACCTCGCACCTGTGCCCTGGGACTGTCCCCTTTGCTTGCCCCTCCTGAACTCCCCATCCTCCCTCAGATGTTCCAACACCTGATGCAGAAGCGGAAGCACATCCAGTGGACATATGGGCCACTGACCTCCACTCTCTATGACCTCACGGAGATCGACTCCTCAGGATGCGAGCAGTCCCTGCTGGAACTTATTGTTACCACCAAAAAGCGGGAGGTAGGGGTCGTCAGGGCCGCCTGCACCAATGGGGATGCTGGGACCTCTGAGCCACCTGCTCTCTTCCCACTCCTGCAGGCTCGCCAGATCCTGGACCAGACACCAGTGAAGGAGCTGGTGAGCCTCAAGTGGTGCAGGTACGGGCGGCCGTACCTCTGCGTGCTGGGGGCCATCTATCTCCTCTACATCATCTGCTTCACCATGTGCTGCATATACCGCCCTCTCAAGTCCAGGACCACCAACCGCACCAACCCCAGGGACAACACTCTCCTGCAGCAGAAGCTACTCCAGGTGATGCCCTGGGTGCAGGCAAGGCACGGCTGTCTGCTCTTTCTCAGACATTTCTCCCCTCACCCTGACATCAAATACCCACAGAGACATACACAAGCTCTTACTATAAGAGCAGAGTCTGA
This sequence comes from Loris lydekkerianus, assembly GCA_963574355.1. Taxonomy (NCBI): domain Eukaryota; kingdom Metazoa; phylum Chordata; class Mammalia; order Primates; family Lorisidae; genus Loris; species Loris lydekkerianus. Next base: position 136,429 of record CAUYPK010102767.1, read on the forward strand.
GAACAGCTGAACCTAATGGGCTGAAAAGAATCTGATGGGGCTGATGACCCTGGAATCAGGAACACACAGGGCAGATGCTGGAACCCTGAGTGCTGTGATCATCCTTCTCCTCCCTCAGGAAGCCTACGTGACTCCCAAGGATGACATTCGGCTGGTGGGGGAGCTTGTGACCATCCTTGGGGCTCTGATCATCCTGCTGATAGAGGTGAGCTGTGCTTTGGATCAGGGGTGAGGCTGTCTGCCTCAGGAGCCAGCCAGAGATCTGGTCTATAAGTTTCTGTGTGTTTCCCTGCCTTCTTTCCAGATTCCAGACATCTTCAAGATTGGGGTCACACGCTTTTTTGGACAGACCATCCTTGGGGGGCCATTTCATGTCCTCATGTAAGTCTTCTTTTCCAAGCCCCATCCCTTCCCACAGCAGGGCTCCAGCTCCATTTCGTGAGCCTGGCCTCTGCAGTGGTGCACTTGTGATCCTGTGTTTTGAGTGAGGAAAGACTGAATCTGACTGTATGGGAACCTTCCAGTTTCACTCTTGCTATCGGGTCGCTTGGATCATCCAGCCCTCCTCTTCTCACCCCATCTGCTCTCTCCCCAGCATCACCTATGCCTTGCTTGTACTGGTGACCATGGTGATGCGGATCACTAACACCAATGGGGAGGTGGTGCCCATGTCCTTGGCCCTGGTGCTGGGCTGGTGCAACGTCATGTACTTTGCCCGAGGATTCCAGATGCTGGGCCCCTTCACCATCATGATCCAGAAGGTCAGTGCCTTGCCCCCAAGTCTCCTAGAGAAAGATCTCAGAGCAGAGGGTCAGCAAACAGTTCTGTAAAGGGCCAAATAGTAAACATTCTAGGTTTTGCAATCCACACCCACTCTTGTGTCATATTCTTTTTTAACGATCTTTTAAAAATGTGTAATAAACATCCTATTTCATTCAAGAGCCATTCCAAATCAGGTCAGATGGGTTTGGACTTTGTTTGCCAACCCCTGCCTAGATTTATCAGAGGTCAGATGGGGCAATTATTTAGGGAGCATGTGGAGATGTTCTTTCCGTCTCCTTCTTCCTCCAGATGATTTTTGGTGATCTAATGCGATTTTGCTGGCTGATGGCTGTGGTCATCCTGGGCTTTGCTTCAGGTAAATCATCTGTCCAGCATGGGGGAAATGGGAGGGAGAGATTGAGGGGACCTAGAGAGCACAGAAGGTCTATAGCTGACCTTGGGGAAGGGAGAGAAGGCAGAGCTCCGAGAAGGCTGTACGATGTCGGATGATGGCACATGCCCCTGAGGTGAGAGGAAACTGGAAGTGTAAGGAAGAGGTGGCTCTTAAGATCAGAAGCATGAGCCTTGTGGAAAATAGTGGATCCTAAAACCCAAAAGTGTGGCGTATCTGGGGGTTTGGAATGGTGATACTGGAGATGAGAGGGAAAAGAACCAAAATGGGCAGCAATGATCTGGGTGTGGGCAAGTCATCTATATGGTTGCCATGGTAACCCTCACCCCCTTGGGTGGAGCAGCCTTCTATGTCATCTTCCAGACAGAGGACCCCATCGAGCTGGGCCACTTCTACGATTACCCCATGGCCCTGTATAGCACCTTTGAGCTGTTCCTCACTGTCATCGATGGCCCTGCCAACTACAATGTGGATCTGCCCTTCATGTATAGCATCACCTATGCCGCTTTCGCCATCATTGCCACGCTGCTCATGCTCAACCTTCTCATTGCCATGATGGGAGACACTCACTGGCGAGTAGCTCATGAGCGGGATGAGCTCTGGAGGGCACAGGTGAGTACCTGGGGCTGGTGGGGGAGAGGTCATGGCTTTCCTGCCAATGAACAGGTCAGACTAGGATAGAAGCAGGATATTTTGACCCTACATATGTTTGGACAATTGTTGCACACTATATAAAATCATGTGAGGGGTACAGAAGAGTTGGATGAGTAATGCAACTGAGCAATACTGGAATGGCTGGGAAAAACTCAGTTTTCTCAGCAATGAAAACCTTAGTCTTTTCTGGAATAATCAACAAGAAATCAATCAACAAGAAATAAAAGTAACAGTGGCCAAAATTACATTCAGTAAAACTCATTCCCTAATAAAACCCAGAGTATCAAGTCTTCTTGGTAATAGTTAAGTCTGCGAAATTTGACCCAGAAAAACTAGATGTTAAAAATAATACCACAAAAACTACCTACCCTTAGATCATCATGATAGAGATACCATTAGATAAATCAAATTCTCATTAATAATTGTATACTTAGAAGGTAATTTGTCTCAAAAAATTAATTTCAGCAAAATAAAAATGAAAATCCCCCAAACAGGGAGGCAATTTAATTGTGCTGGGTAGAAAGTGAAATACAAACTAAACTAGTTAAATGGGGTATTTTCAGGAAGATATTTTTTCCATAAACATATATTGACATCCTAAGTGGGATGCTGTTAAGAGGCCTTTATATCTGTAGGGTCAGAATATCTAGGAGCACTTAGGACTCCTTTCTATTTGCTTTGCTCTAGTCAGATTCTCCTTGGAACAGGTGTCTCTGCATCCTGTCTGTGTCCTCCCTGTGTCCCTACTGCATCCTGCCTTCACCCCCTCCCGCATCCGCCCTGAAGCTCCCATGTACCTCCTGGATCTCCTATACATGAATCCCTCCTGCTTCTCCCATACATCCTGCCTATATTCCCCCTGCATCCCCTGGATCTTCCCTGCAATCTCACATGCATCCTCCCTGCGTCTCCTACACATCCTGCCTGCATTTCCCTGAACCCTCCTGCACCCTTCCTACATCCCACCTGCATTCTGCCTGCATGCCACCTACTCCTTGCCTGGTTTTGCTGTTGATGTCATTGAGTGAAGGATTGTTGGGCTCAAGTCCCATCAACTCTCTCCCACGGGAAAGGATTGACAAAGTTCACACCATCTTCAAGATAAGGGGTGCCGTTCTTCATCCCTGGGAAACCACGAGCTCCAGGGTTCCTGTTGCTAAGCTGCTGTAACCTCCCACCCCACCGCACCCTGTTCTGATTCTACAGCTCTCATCTCTCAGTGTGCACACAGCCTCGTCTCTGACTTCCCCTCTGTCTCCACATGCAGGTTGTGGCCACCACGGTGATGCTGGAGCGGAAGCTGCCTCGCTGCCTGTGGCCACGCTCTGGGATCTGTGGGCGCGAGTATGGCCTGGGGGACCGCTGGTTCTTGCGGTGAGTGACCAGGGGGTGGGTGTCCCCTGTGGGGGCTCAGTCTGTGTGGTGTTCCCAGGCACTCTGCCCTCTTACTGAGCTGCTGAGGAAAGGCCCCACTTGGAGCTTGGACCCCTCAGAGCATCTCTGGAGCTGGGGACCAGACCCTGCTGCTTTCTGAGGCCTGGCTGTGAGAGCTGCTGGCCTCAACACCCACACTGGCCACAGAGAAGGGAAAAGGCCAGCAGTGGTGGGACCAGGGCGAGACAAGCTTCTGTCTTAGACATGCTCTTACATTCCTGGCTGCCCCTCAAGCTGCCCCCAACAATGCTCCACAGGGTGGAAGACAGGCAGGACCTCAACCGGCAGCGGATCCGACGCTATGCAGAGGCCTTCCACACCCCGGGCTCCGAGGGCTTGGACAAAGACTCAGTGGAAAAACTCGATCTGGGCCGCCCCTCCAGCCCCCACCTGTCCCTTTCTATACCCTCGGTGTCTCGAAGTACCTCCCGCAGCAGCATCAACTGGGAGAGGCTCCGGCAGGGGACCCTGAGGAGAGACTTACGGGGGCTGGTCAACAGGGGTCTGGAGGATGGGGACAGCTGGGAATACCAGATCTGAGGGCACTCCACCTCCAGAAAGTTGCTCTTATCTTCCTGGAAGCATCAAAACAAAACCAAGAACACATGACAACCAGCATATACCTAGAGGTCTAATCTCCCAAGCCCAGGGGGGAAGGGAGAGAAGCATGAGCACCAAGGACGGCGTGTGACACATGTCAGTTTGTGTGTCAGGAATCACTGCTCTGGGCTGGCATCACTCTGCCAGCTCCAGGGCACACGAAGCTGGCGTAGTGGGCCATGTCCCTGTTGTGGGAGAGGCCTCCCTGCTGAACCTTCTGCACCCACTGCTGCTCAACAAAGCACTTTAGGCTGGGCTGGCCCTCCCAGGCACCTGGTCTCCAGCCCAGTGTCATAAGATGAAAGGGAAAGGGTCCTCTCAGGCTGCCCCAGATAGGTGCAGGGCAGGCTCAGGGCTTGTCCAAGGTGTGCTTGAGAGGGAGGCTGGTGCCAGGGTGGGATGAGGCAGGGTAGAGTCTTGCCCCCTTCTACCTTCCAATAAAGTCATTTCCTGCTCCCGGCCCACTTCCCTTCTGCATCTCTGTGGCCCCCGTGCCACCTGCCCACTGCCCTACCTTTCCTTGTAGGCTTAGGCCTCACCACAACTGAAATGGCCAATTCCCTTCTTTCCCTTTAATGTGGGGAGGCTGGAAGAGGGGTGGAGGGCTGGGGACACAGCACCCATTCAGACAGCTGGGTTTACTATGGGCATCTCTCGTGGATGCCGAGAGGGAGCCTTGTCCCTTCTCAGCCTGTGTCCAGGGCAGGGTCAGGGGCAGCATCTGTCCACAGCTTCCTGCCCAGGCCTCAGACCTCCACTGAGCCTGGCTGCCGCAGGTGCTGCTGAAGGAGTTGGACATGGTGCAGCAGCTTCTTCTGGTGGCCAGCCAGGGTGACACCCAGGGCAGGCAGGTCTCTGGTGGAAGGGGGAGGGAGGGAGTCAAATGTGGGCCAGCTTCTCCAAGATTCCCAGTATTACCCCTGGTCTGGGGCTCAGAACACTCTCCCCCTACCCCCTGCTTACTCCAGGCTGAGCTGAGCCACATCACTGAAGGTGCAGAGGCCAAATTTGGAGAAGTTGTCCTGGTAGCACTCCAGTCCAATGGCCGAAAGCCAGGCCTGGGGAGTGTCCAGGCAGGGAAAGTCCAGGGCCACAGGGTTCAGAAGGGCCTGGGACGGCCTAAGAGGGAGGAGCAAGCTGGTCAAGGTCTCCTCTTCATCTTAGCCCCCTCTCCTCGGTTTTCTTTTTGGTCAGCATCTACCCTCCCCGGCTTTCCCAGGCTCCAGCCCCATGCTCCAGACCTGTCCCCAAGGTCTCCGCCAGCCTGTAGGGTATCTGGCTTTCGAATCATCTTATCAAATGCAGCCACCAGTTGGTCAAAGTGAGGCCGCCGGGCACGGTCCTTCTGCCAAGTGTCCAACATAAGCAGATGGAGTCCGGGAGGACAGCCTGGAGGTGGGGGCAACCGGAACTCCTGCTCTATTGCATTTAATACCTGGGAGATCAGAGGAATAATGTGAGAATTGGAAGTCAGGGCTAGGAGAGGGGAGTACTTCACTAGGTAAGGGGATAGGCTGGAGTGCAGTGGAACATGAAATGGGAGCTATGAAGGAACTCGAAGACCTGGAATCCAAGACCCAGGAGGTCTTAGAAGGGGAATGGATTAGAGAATGGAGCTTCTGGAAGTTCCAGCCTGGGAGGGATCAGGGAGTGGGGGATCAGCAGTGTCTAGGTCAGCACTAACCTCCTGCTCACTCATGTCCCAGTAGGGCCGTTCTCCATAACTCATCACTTCCCACATGACTATCCCAAAGCTCCAGACATCACTGGCTGTTGTATGCTTTCCATGTGCAATGACCTCAGGGGCCGCCCAGCGCAGCAAACAACCTGGGCCCTGAGGAGTGAAGTTGAAAGTGACAATAGTAATAATCATAGAAACAGTCAACATTTATTGAGCAACTACTCTGTGCTCAGATGTCTGTCAAGTGTTTTACACCACACATCTCATTTAGTCTTCATAACCCTGTAAGGCAGATGATATTTTCTCCATCATCCTCTCTATAGATGCAGGGGCTGAGGCTTAGAAAATAGGTGCTTGTCCAAGGTCACAGAGGCTGAGAGTGGAGCACTCAGGAATCGTAACAGCTATGCTGACTCTGAGGCCTGTGCAACCTCTGTATTGGGGGAAAGCAGGGGAGAGATGGTTCTAGATTTTTTGCAGGGCTCCTGCCCTCCCCAGTCCCCTTCCATTCCCTCAGTCCCTGAAATCCTTCAATCTTTCCTCTCCTCCTCCTGCCACCAGGCTTTTACCTGCTATCACAGAGCGAATCCTTCCTTCAACATTATGAGAGCTTATGTAAGGCATCCACTCCAGATGCCAGCTCACCCTTCAGTACCTGCTGAAGGTGCCGAGTCCCTAAGGCTGTGCTCTTACCTGAGGACTGTGGCCCAGACGAGCCACCTTGCACACCAGGTGGCTATTCACCAGCACACTGCGGGCAGAGAGGGCACGGTGCACAAAGGCAAAGCTGGACAGGTACTGCATGGCGGCAGCCACTCCCCGCTGCATGGCCACCAGCTGCAGGCTGCTGAACTGGCCCTCCCGCTGCTGAGGGGCAGGGGACAGAGGTCAGTGATAGGGGGCAGGAACCTTAACACTGCACAGCAGACATCGGCATGATAGGGCAGGGGCTGCAGAATTAGGAATCAGAAAATGGCCTGGGAAGGAAGGATGGAGACTATGGAAGGTGGGGCAGGAGCAGCAAAGACAGGCCTCTGTCTCCTGGAATAGCAGAGAACCCCAAGTTTCCCAGACCCAAGGCCACTCCCACTTTACCAGAGCTGGACTGACCCTGAGGAAGCTGTCCAGGGGCCCGAGCTCCATGAGCTCTGTCAGCACCATGAGGGGTCGGCTCTTGGTGACCACACCCTCCAGCCGCAAGATGTTGGGGTGCTGGAACTGGCCCAGCACTGCCGCCCGGCCCAGGAAGGTCATCTGCAGGCTCTCGGCACCCCCAGCCCACAAGGCTTGGATGGCCACAGCCTGCTCCCTTCGGCCCCGGGGCTGCAGGCGGCCTCTGCGCACTTCTCCAAAAGAGCCTGGGAGAACAGGTGTGTGTTGTGGGTGGGAAGTGAGGAAGGACCTGAGGTTCCCAATACCCTCTGGTGTATACACAGGATTCTAGCCAGGGGAGGATCCCCCAGGGACCCCAGGCCCTGCCATCCCTGTTGCCCTGTAGTACCTGTCCCAATGACCTCCTCAATCTTGATATAGGTAGGATCAACCTCCCGGGCAAGTTCCCGGATGGCCTGGCAGGGGTCCTCATAAGTGGAGGGGTCGATGTAATACTTCACCCCAACCCCTGCAGGGGTGTGCAGGATGTTATAGGGTGTGATGCAAAAGGGGCTGCCTCATACCCCAGACATGCCCACCCCTTGACCTCGTAAGGACCCAGCATGGCCTGTACCTGCCCAACCCCAGGTCTCTTTGAGCCTCCAACCCCACCTGGGCTACTGTACTGCTGAAGTTGCTCTGTGTAGCCTGTCCCACGGCGCTTCCTGAGGGGCAAACCAGGGCCTGGAATGATACTCCCATTTCCACCCCGCCCTTTGCCCTTTCCAGCCCATCTGTGGAGGGAGCGGGAAAAGGGCCCTTCCTTCCCACCTCAAGATGGAGCCCAGGGCAGGGTTAGGTGGTGGGAGGGGTGCTGGTAGAGTCTCTGCCAGTACTTGACAAGACTTGGGGTTGAGCCTGGAGAAGTGGATGGTGCTGGGGCAGGTGGGAGGGCTGGGACTCACTGCTGGAAGACCACAGCCAGCACCACGATGGCCGCAAGCAAGAGAAAGGCCAAGGCCCCCAGGATGGAGCCAATCACCAAGGAGAGTCTCTCTGGCAGCTGGGAGGACAGTTCACCTGGGGACAAACCACCAGAGTCACAAGTGGGCCAGGCCTCCCACATGTGCATGTGCACTGGCCCACCTGACCACCTGCTCACCTCCACTTCACATGCATCCCACTCACCCTCAAATACACAGAGGCCTCCATGCCCACACTCACAATACACATAGCACATCCCAACCCTGCAGCCTCCACCACTACACACACCCCAACCCTCCAACCCTTCATATAACTCAACCCCCATCCCTACACACACCCAATCACTAACCCCTATATAAATCCCAATCCCCACCTCTGTACACATCCCACAATCCCCCACCCTACAAACACCCAAACCCTCCAGCCTCTACTCCTACATCCACCCTAGGCCCCCACTCCTACATACATCCCACAACCCCTCATGCCTATAAACACTCCACAACCTTTCACCCCTACATACACCCCAATCCCCACCCCTCCATACAGTCCACAACCACCCACCCCTGCACGTGCCTCACAACCCTTCACCCTTATACATTCCCCCACACCACACCCCTGCACATATCCCACAACACCCACCCCTACACATACCTCACAACCCCCACACCTACATACACTCCAACCCCCACCCCTACACACTTCACAATCCCTCATCCCTGTACATTCCTCACAACCCCCATCCCTACACATACCCTACAATCCCACACCCTTATACATACCCATAGCACCCACCCTGCACATACCCCACAACCCTTCACCCCTACATACACTCCAAACCTCACCCCTACACACATCCCAACCCTGAACATATCCCAGCCACCCACCCTTGCACACACCCACAACCCCCCTCACCGCTACACAGACAGCCTCTAAGGTTAGCTGCTTGGCCAGAAGCACCATCATCTCCCAAAGAGCCTCTGGTCTGGAGGACACTGTGTTAGGGCACAAGGCCTCCTCCCTACCCTGTTGGGCCTCCCCCACCCATGGAGACGCCCTCACCTTGAGGCAGCGTCTGGAAGTAGACTTTGCCCCCGTATGGGCCATGGCCAGCAGCTGTCCTTGCCCGCACCTGGAAGCCGTAGATGTGGCCAGGGCTCAGCTGCGTCACAGTGGCAGTGTTGGTCTCACTGGTCAGGGTGAAGGAGTGGGACTCGTCTTCTGCCTGGGGGTAATAGCCACTCACTCCCTACCTGCCCACTGCCCCTCTTGCCCTTGCTGACCCCCAAGTGTCCAGCCCCCGTCCAGGTCACTGGGCTCTCAGGCTCTCTCCTATGCAGGCCCCTGGCACCTCTCCTTGGCCCAGCCAAATTCCTGCCCCCACCCTGGGGATCAGAACTGCCATCGGCCCTGGCATGGTGCCCCCCCTGCTGCTCACCTGGTCATAGTAGCGGAGCTGATAGTCCAGGATGTTGCCATTGGTCTGGTCAGGCTGTGGCCAGGACACTGTGATGCTGTTGGATGCCCGGCTCACCTGGTGTACCACAGGCACTGCGGAGGGAACTGGACAGGGGGGCAGGTCATTAAGGGCATGGGAGTCCTGGGCACAGGAGCATCACAGCTGGGATAGACAGGACAGAGCTCCAGCAGGCAGGCTAGAAGCCAGGAGAGGGTGCCAGGGAGCACAGGCAGGGTATCCTCAAGGCCAAGAACTCACCTTCATGGCTGGTGCTGACATTGATGGCTGCAGCCTGGGGAGGATCTGGGCTGAGCTCAGACACCCCATTGACGGCCTGCACCTCTAGGATGTAGGGCACATGTGCTCGGAGCCCCCCTACTAACACCCGGCTCTCAGTCAGGCCCCTCTGGCGGGGGTCGAAATGGACCTCATCCCTGCAGCGGCGACACACTCCCCCACTGCTGCCAGGCTCCTGCTGGCCTCCACATTCTTTGCACACAACATTGAAGAGCAGATCCCCTCGCCCCCCAAGCTCCTGAGGCAGGCGCCAGTGTAACATGAGTGCTGAGCCTTGCACTTCAAACCACAGCTCCCGGGGAGCCGAAGGAGGGCCTGGGGGGACCGGATGGTGCAACGGGAAGGACCAAGATGGAGGGAATCATGGGTGGGTGGAGAGTGAGGAAGGGAGGAGGCAGGGGAGGGGAGGGGTCCAGAGAGGAGACAGAGGGTGTAGGGGTTAGGGAGAGAGGACACCAAGGAAACAGGGGAAAGAGAAGTCACTCCAAATGCAAAGGCTCCATGGTTTCGCCCACAGAGTTCTGCATTTCTGGCCCATTCCTGTCTTTTCTCCTCACTGGGCTGGATGGGGAACTCACCAGTGCAGGGGGCCTCTGGTGGGTCGGAGCTGGCTCGGTAGAAGCCCTGCAGGCAGGGGCAAATGGAGGCTGCAGGGGTGGTGGTGTGACTTCGGGCAGGGCATGGTGAGCAGAGGCCATTTCCAGGCTGGGCCTTATAGAGCCCCAGGGGACAGGCTGAGGAGGCAGAGAGGACAGCAGGTGTCATGCTTATTCTGCCCACCCCCTCCTGCATTCCCAGGGCACCTGCAGGCGGGGGCCTCTCAGCTTTCTCCCCCTCGGAGGGAGTCGGTTCTCCTTTTCTTTCAGACCTAAACACACTTGCTCTTCCCTCAGCAGAGATTCCTTCAGCCATTTGCTGGGACAGACTGCATTTCTATTGAAGGAGAAAGGGAGGTGCAGGGGGGACTGTGGGCAGGCCCAGCAGCAGAGGTGGGTGTTTCTGGCTCGTTGCATAACCTCCCTCCTGAGAAGGAGGCCTCCTGCTGCAGTTGTTGGGCTCAGCTGGTACCCACTGCCCCCTTCTAAAAGCATCCTTCACCTGGCCCCATGGGGACAAGGAATGCAGCCCAAGGCAACCAGGCAGCTTAATACCTTTTGGTCTCCATCACTTCTCAGATCTGGAGCCCTTGGAGCCCCAGCAATGGCTGTGAAAGGCTCCAGAAGATTCCAGAAATTTTATATGAGTGGGTGACAGAAAGTTTGAGTGCTTTAGGGAATAATCTTGGGGAAAACAGGTTCTTTCCTATGATGGGTTATTTCTGACCTTCTGGGGACAAAATGAAGTTTCAGGAGTTCCAGAGGGAAGCCCGAAGCAGGGGAGAGATAGCAGGGTTGTGGGAAGCACAGGGGAGGAGCTCTCACCTTGGCAGGCCTTGTCCCCTCGTGCAGGCTGGTGTCCAGGCTGGCAGCGGCAGCCCCCAACGGCTACCATCCACTTGCCCTCCCCATTGCAGTGCAGCCTGGGGGGGTTGCTCCCTGCCTGGCCCCCCACTCCATCCTCCTCTGGCTCCGCGTGAGCCACACAGGTGCCCACTGCTGCCACCAGGGAGGCACCCCCGGCCCCACTGGCCTGCGTCTCTGGAAAGGAGGCAAAGGCTCGGAACACAGCAGGGCAGGTGTAGGAGAAGAGCCGGATAGCAACAAGGGCCAGGCAGGCCCCTGTGTCCTGGAAGGCCACGTAGAAGCCACGCTGGGTGAGAGGCCCAAAGCTCCTCTCTTTGACATTCAGCTGCAGCCCAACACGCTGCCCCACCCCGTTGGGCCCCATAGCCCACGCAGAGGAGGAGGCAGCAGAGGATGAGGCGGAGGAGGAGGATGAAGGGGGGAAGCTCTCATCAGCTGCAATTGTGTCCACCTTGGTCCAGTGTTTGAGGTGCCAGGCTGGAATGCTGCCAGGGCTGTCAGGCTCCTCCGCCTGGCGGTAGTAAAGGGTGAAGGTCTCCCGGCAGGTGCCCCCGCTCACACCCAGGCTAGAGCACGCCCGCACGGAGAAGTGGAGCCGGATGTGCACCCTCTGGGCTCCTCGCCGATCCACAAAGTGTGTCTGCAGCCAATTGTCTTGCCCCGTGCCTGGAGGCACCCCTGCCACGTGGCAGGCCTCGAAGGTCCGTGTCAGGCGACGCTGGTCGTCCAGCACGCTCACCTCATCCCACTGCAAGGGGGGCCGAGGAATCACGGGGGGCTCAGGGCTTGGGTGGAGGGGTAGGGGAAGAGAGGGACAGGGAAGGGACAGAGCCCTTGCATTGAGACTTAAAACCAGTGACAAGCAAAGCAGGGAGAGAATGCCCTGAAATCCTGCTCCCCCATCTTTGTCCAGGGTTTCCTCCCACAATTCTACTCTCCAGGGAACAGGCATGTATGTGTGGTGGGAGCAGGCTCAGAATTAGAGAGTGGCACTCACCCCACCCGGTGGGTAGGTGAGCCAGCCAATCTCAGATGTCTCTCCTGTGGTGTCCAGCAGTACCTCTGCCCAGAGACAAGGAGGGCACACAGTGGCCAAGCCTCCAGCCAGCAGTGCTGGCCCCCATTCCATTCCCAGTGGGGAACGAAAGAAATCCCCCCACCTTCCAGTCACTTTGCTAGCAGCAGCACAGGTGTCTTTCTCAGACAAACCCATTATAGGGCCTGGTTGTCCTTCCCATGCCTCTTTTGACACCTTCACTCCTTTCTTCCTTTTTGGAATCTCTCCTGCTTTCCACTGGCACTGGGTCTCCCCTCCCTCTTACCTTCCAGAGCTAGAACTGAGGGCACCAGGAACAGGACCCACAAGCTGCACACCATGCCCACCACTCTGCTCTCCAGCTGGAAAGGCCCCTCAGTAGCCATGGGGCATCTTCAGGGCACCCACCATTGCCCCAGCCTCCACCCTGCTCCGGGGTGGGGCTGCAGCTTTCACAAGGCTGAGGGTGTACACCCAAGCTTACTTCCTGGGGAGACAACAGGACAGAGAAGGAGGTGGGAGGAGAGTGCATGTCTTCACAAACAGGCCCCAAAATCTGATCCCACGTCCCCAAAATCTGATCCCACGTCCCTTCCTACAGCTCTCAACTGCTCCAGCACCAGTCATGGGACAGGAGCCAGAAACCAGCCAGTGGGTGGCTTCTGTCCCTCCTCAGTAATTTGACTATCTTGGAGGGCCATGTGCCAGGCACCCAACCCTGCTCCCAACGTGACCTGCCTCTGTGTGTTCATTTCTCTCCCTCTCCCGTCTAGAGGTGGGGCTCTTGGCAGTTCAAGGTCAGTCTTACCCTTTCTTTCTGGAAGGAGTTATTCCAGTTCTTTCTCTTCATTTACTCTCCTCCCTGTCTCTAACAACCACCTGTATTGGAAGTTAGAAAATTCTTATCACAGGAAGACAGGTAGGAAGATGTGCCATCCTTACAGATAGGCAGATTTGTGTCCTCACAACGCCGCTGGACACTTGTTGGACCTGGATACTCTAGAAATTTCAGAGAGGCAGCAAAGCAGAGGGACACAAAAAGTTAACTGTGGGGTATGGTGAGAGGGAAGGTATGAGAATAAATGCAAAGAGAGCACAGGAGCTTCACTCCTGATCACTGAGGCAGTGTAGAGAGGGGGCAGACAGACACAGGTCTGGCATTCACTTTGTGAACAAAGATCCTGTTTCCCCCAGGGGCACATGTTTTCTTACAGTTTACAGAAGAATAAATGTGCGGCTTAAACATATGAGTAAATGCTTCTCGATTGCTTACATTTAAGGGAAGTCATATCAAAACAGCAGTGACAAGCCATTGGTTATAGACTGAATATTTGTGTCTTCCTGCAATTCATATGTTGAAATCCCAACCTCCAAGGTAATTTATGAGAAGATGGGACCTTTAGGAAGTAATTAGGTCATTAGAGCAGAGTGCCTGTGAAGGGGATCAGTGCCCTTATAAAAAAGACACCAAAGGGTTTTTCACCCTCTTTCTGCCACATGAAGATGTAGTGAAAAGGCACCGGCCTGACACCAAGAAGATGGCTTTTCTAGGACCTGTCCATGCTGGCACCAGCCTCCAGAACTGTGAGAAGAAAATTTCTATTGTTTGTAAGCCGCTTGGTCTAATTGTACTTCAGTACAACAGTCCCCACTGAGGAAGATACTGTTTTGAACTTGCGAGATTGATAGCGCACGGCGTTAGAGAAGGTGTGGGCCGTAGGTTCTCTATCAGACACTGTGCTGTGTGTTTACAAGTGCTCTCAGGAGGGCAGCTGGGCAATATGGAGCCAGCAGCTTCACTTATATGAATTTGTCCTTCAAGTTCTGTCTACTTGTATCAGTTTGCACAGATGTTTGAACAAGGACATCAATTGTGAATTGTTTGCAAGAGAAAATGCTATCAACTAACTGTCCATCAGTAGGAAGATGGTTAAAAAATTATGGCACATTCTTAGAAAGAAATATGGGCAAGTGTTTATGTACTGACGTGAAAATAATTTTTGAGTGAAAGTAGTACAGGAGAGCATTGGAAAGTGAGTTCCCATTTGTTAAGAAGGAGATACATACACATGTATAAAGGAGTATTTATGGAAGAATCCAAAACCTGTGAAAAAAGACACAAGAAGAGGACTGGGGCCCAGTATAAGGGAGAGTCCCTTTCACTTTATTCCCTATAATTTTTACATTTTAAAAAATCTTGCATACATATTATCTTTCAGCTAAATAATTAGTTACAAATTTCCACGAAATAGTACATAATAACTGTATGATAAAATAAGGCAAAATTTTGACGGCTCATGCCTTAGAAATGATTTCTTTTTACTATGTAACTAAGTACCTCTTGAATAAAACCTAATCCCTCAGAAGGCACAATGTCATAGAAGGCCACCTCCAGTGTCGCAAGAAAGACAGACAAGCTCGGTGCCTCCTTTGCTTGTTGACCTAGAGATTGGTGATTCTCTCTCCTCATGACTGGGTCTCAAAAGTCTATCAACTGTGTGGACAAGAGCAGTATAAGCCTTTGTTTCTCTTGAGAAGAAAAACCAGAGGCATAATGGTTACCTACCTTGCAAAAAACATAGGACTGAGAGAGAGAGAGAGGAAAAAAAAAAAAAAGCCAATTGAAAGAGAAGTCAGAATCTCTTTCCTCTCGGACATATGTGGCCTTGTGATTCACAGTGGTATTGAAAATGACAATGAATCTGAAATCACACAATGAAACTATATTTAACTGTGATAAATATGAAAATCATAATTTGATTCCTATTAATTTTATCTGGTAATGCTGGCTGTGCCAGAAGTTGTAGCCATCAGTGTTATCTCCATGAAGTTATCATGGAGAGATAGCATTTCTGCAACGGGCCAGGCTGGTAAGTAGTGGGCATCTGCCATCTAGTTTATAAAATTTACCTTTCATACTTCTATAACCTTATCTGTGAAACAGAGAGTTCAATTTACAGCCTATGGAGATGAGTTAGAAGCATTTCCATATGGCAAATTGCACTGAAGAAACAGGTTCTTTGCAAATACTATCTCAAATGCTACTAAGATCATTCATATTAAATAAATACTTCAGAGAAGAACAGGGAGATGATGAAGTAAATAGCATATAGTTCTTCAATTCTGTAACACTGGCACCATTGGCAATGGCTGTTTCATAAATACCCTCAAGTATTATAATCCATGTCTTAGGCACCCCTGCCCCCAAACTCTCAATGGCTTCATTTGAAGACATGCATGACACACCAGATTTTGCCCAGAGCCACAGAGGCTTTAGGATTGCTATTATCATGAACAGAAAATGCCAGCAGCAAAATTTTAAACAATGAAGACTATTTTACCATTTCCCCCAGAAGATACTCTTTAAAATAATCTCCATGTAAACATGGATGGATTCTGTAATCTGCACAAGCGTTGTGTCTTCTCAAGCTCACTAATAGATATTTTGGAAACATCTCAATGAATTTTTTTTGAAAGACAGCCAAACACTATAGAAAAGATGCACTGCAGACAGTATTGGCTGTACAATATGGAACATTCTAGAAAATGAAGAATGGCAAGATGATGCCATTCAAGAATGGCAAGAATGGCTTTGATGATCCACAATCCAAGTCACACAGTTGCTTGTGGGTGCAACAGGGCGTGCTTACATCACCTTAGCATGCATCTTAATGAAAACATGAAGCTGGCCTCCTTCCAGAAGAACCAGAAAAGAACAGAAGCAATTATGAAACACGCATGTTAAAACCACTCAGCTGCTGTCATCCAGAAGCAAAAAGAAAAGAGTAAGACAGAGAAACAGCCTGTGGAATGTGCCACTTTAGTTATTTTTTTGAAATTTTACTAACAACAAGGATATTCATTATAAAGAAATGGTTAAGGATCTTAGAGTACCCAAAGTGTACTTCTAGTATTTATGAGAACTTCTTTTAGATTCAAATCCAGAAGACTGAATGTTATAGACAAGTTTCTTCAGGAAAAAAAAAAAAATTGCTGCTGAGTCAGAGTAGGAATTTAGGACGGTTCTAGCTCATCAAACTGATCAGATAAATTCAAGTCTTTTACTTTTTAATATATATAAAAAATCTGAGCATATCACTATTGTAAGAACACAAACAAGGAAAGAGGACAACTGTATATTAGGATATGGAATAAATTGCTGTCAACCAATTCATACCACTGCAGATTCTTTTGAAGCAAATTTCAAAGGCAGAAACCTAAAGAACACGGTTGTTCCACATGCCTGGAATATTAAGGAAGCAGGGCTTAGAAACCTGATTTTCAAAGGTGCCTTCTGTAGTTGTGGATGTGGAGCATCTTTTGCATGCGGTCCAGGACAGAATCCTGGGAGCAGTCAGGCATATCCCTCCTGCCACTCAGACCGGAAGAGGCCTGCACAAACCCAGGCCCTGCTCCCTCCCAGCCTGCTGGAGATTCTGCTCTCTTCCCCAGCTCACCAAAGGAACTGGTTAACACATGAAAGTGAGGAAAACTTAATCAGGAAGACATTCAAATTTCAGATGTGCATAAGATTTTAAAAATATAAAACACCAGAAGCAGCAGAAACGCGGATATAAAATGATAGCTCAGAAAATGATATTGATTAGACACAGTTTCATGTGACAAAAATTTCATTCTAGGAATTCAAAATTTATTTCTCAGCTTCTTTTCTGAATCTGTCATTTAATATCTTTTTGATATGGTGCAGACAAGATCCACAAGCCTGCCACACTTCTTTGCTTTACAAGAATAAGATAGTTTCTTTAGGCATTAAGGTTGTATTTTATTTTCACAAACTGGCAAAAATTAATGACTCGTAGAATCTTAGATTATAAGGCATAGCTTATGGTTTCTGTTACTATAAAAATGAAAGATCTATAACTAAATTAGTAAAGCTGTAAGAATTTAAAAAAATAATTGTTTTCAAATTAAATGCTAAATATGATGATTTCATGAACAAATAAAGCTTATTTCATATGGTTTCTGCACCTCTAGCCACAAAATGAATTTTTAAAAATTAAATAATTTAAGCCAAACAAGCCTGGAGAGAACTATAGCAGAAGACATATTGGGCCATTAAAATTGGTTACTGTGGGAGGTAGAAATGAAGGAACGTAGGTGGGGGGATTAACTTAGTCTTACACATATTTCAGCTATTTTTCTTGTTATAATAAGCATGCCTTATTTTTATAATTAAAACAAAATCTCATAATTAAAATCTAAACAAAAAGGAAAATATTTTTAAATGCTAGACAAATATAGTGTATGTTTACATTTTATTCCCCCTCCCCTTTTTTTCTCTCTAGGTTTCAAAATATCCCCAAATTTTCATCTCTAAGAAGAAAATAGGGATGGGAAGATAGTAGAAACTGAGATTGAATGAGGGAAACAATAGCAACAATAAAAGCAAAATAACTTTTATCCTTGGATATTCCTTAATCTTCTTCCCCAAGAAGTTGAAATTGTCCCCAGTGACCATGTCATGTTTCTCTTCCATCATGTGGAGCACAGACCTGGGATGACAAGGGGGGCGGGGAGAATATGACAGAGGGATCTGCCCACTCCCAACACACAATGAGGGGGCATCATCACAACGTGAGCCCAGACAGGCAGGATTCATTGAGGCCAAGCAAGTTGTAGAGTCCATCGGGGAGAGAAATGGTCCCAAGGGCAAAGGGGCCCGTGGTCTGGTTTTATTTATGTCTGCTGTGGTAGCTGGGCTGGTCCTCACACCTGTTTGCCACCAGGTCAGAACCACATGCTCTGTCCCCCACCCTTTTCTGCAGCTGTTAAACGCCCAGGAAATTCCAGTATAATCCTTGCTCAGCTAAATCAGCAGCCTCTACTCTTTAATCTTCACCTTGAACATGTCTTCGTGCTCTGGCCTCCTGCCTTGAGAAAGATCCCACCAGGCTTTACAGTGCCATCCAGCACAGACAGTGCAGAGGCGGCTGTTCTCCAGTCCCTCTATCTATTCCCTGCTGTCCTGGCTGGAGAAGCCAATTCATGGATTACCTAGCAGAGTACAGTCCTGTGTCCCCTGAGGCCTCCAGTCTCTGCAAATGTCCCCCAGAGCACTCTGACTCAGGCAAATGTGCCTCCCACTCTAAGGCTATGGAGCTAGGGGGAGGCTTTTAAGATGCAGGCAGTGTCTGGGTCTCCCCAGACTGCTGCTTAGAATAAGCCACTCTGAGCACTGACTGGGTACATGTGAGACTCTGGAAAAGAGCGTAAAGGAGGGTGTCAGGCAGGAGGCAAATGTGCATGAGAGGTGAGTAAGTGGAAGGTTGTGGGAGGAAGCCCCTGAGTGTCAGGAGCAGTACCTGTCACAGAGAATGCCTTAGGCTGTATCTACTTGGCCCAGTGTGTAGGGAATGTGGATGAGGCAAGGTGTGCTCCTGTGCACCAGAGCGTGCACACCCATGAGGTCTCTCTTACCTTTAGTCCCTGTCTGGCTGTGAGCTGCTTCTACAGAAACAACTGGGTTAGAAGAGGGGTTAAGCAGGGGAGGAGAGAAAGGGAAGCTTTAGGTTTCCCACCCCATCCCCCAGAACCTGCTATGCACCTTCCCCTTACCATGGGGGGTGGGGCAGAATTCAGGGCCTAGGTTCAGAAGATGGTCATAGCTGGGATAGCAGCTGTGCCAGAAGGAGGATCCTGCCTTCCCCACATTCAACTCATCCCATCATGTTGCTTCCTGGCATCCTGGTAACCCAATGGCCACTGCCAGCCATCTTCTTATACCCTTAAAGGACCAAGGGCTCCAAAGGAGTCTCCCTCCCTCTGCTACTACTAAAGTACACAGGAATCTACACCCTAATCTTCCTTTCAGAAAAAAGGCCCATTGCCTTGAAAGGCCACTGGGCCTGCTGAGCAGTAGTCAGCTAGTTGCAGTGTCCCAGGGCTCCAGGACCTGGGCAGTTCCCTTGGACTACAAAGAGCCCCACGCAGCTCCTTCCTGCTGATCCCTCGCTCAGAACCACCAGTTCTCCTCCTAGAGTCTGAGTCAAGTTCCCCTGGCCAGAGGAGGACGTAGGTTAACTGAGTGGGAACAGGCCCAGCCACTTCTCTCCATGGGCACTGCCAGGGACATTACAACAGCGGCTATGCTGGTCCCCTGCCAGCTCCCCTAGGGATGGGAGGAGAGAGGGTGCCAGACGGCCAAGATCAGTGGGCGGGGGTGTGGGGCGGGCAGGGCCAGGCACCTTAGATGCAGAGAGAGAGGGTGGGGCTGCGGCAGCATCAAGCAGGAGACTTTGGTTCCAACTTGGGGGTAATGGCTGAGAAGCAGAAAGCCAGCTGCCACTCCAGCTTAGAGGCTTAAATGTGGGCACCGGGTAGAGGGGTCTGCAGAGCCTGGGGTCGTTCAGCCTCCTGGCTTCTCCTAGCTGCCGGGGGATTGGAACAGTACCCCTGGAGCCAGAGGGAATGGCTGGTCCTTTTCAGAGCGCTTGAGCCCCCGGCTTCTATGATGACACCCCCCTCACATCAGGACCCCCAAACCAAAGCCAGAGGAGGATCTCTGGGAGCACAGTAGAAGGATCCCAACAGCAAGTGAAATGAGGTGTCAGTGATGGCTGGCGATGGGTACCAGGTTGGCCAGTTTCTCACCCTGGTGAATACTGCGCTCGCATTGGGGAGATACACTCAGTCCTCGCCCAGGAGGGCCCCTGGGATCTGCAGAAGCCCCTGATGGAAAGCTCCTCTACTTTCAAAAACCTTAATTCCTCTGTCCCCAGGCACACTCTCCCCTGACCCCCACAAATACGCCTGCGACTTCTGGACTCACCTTTCCGCCGGCCGCAGCCTCCTTAGGTCTGTGTGTCCGAGGCCCCGCGGCAGAGCTGCTGCTCTGGAGCTTGCCGGGCGCCACCGGCGTCCTCTTGGGTCCGGGGACGCCACTACCCTGTGGCCCAGGTCCCCTTGGCCCTGCAAGTCTCTGGGATTCCGGGGCTGACCAGGCACTGGCGGGGGATCGTGCTGACCCCGCGTTGCGATGCGGTCGCCGAGCTCAGTCGCAGGTCCCGCCGCCCGCTGCTCTGGAGCGGCGGCTGGAGGAAGCGCAGCCGGGCCCGCCCCCTCCGCGATCCCTCCCAGCCCGGCCCGCCCCTCCGGCCCCTTCGGCCGCTTTCCCTCTCCCCTCTTCTGGGGAGCCGAGCCCGCCCTCCGTGCTTGGGCGGCGGGCGCGCGGGGGACCGCGGGGGAGGAGGCGGCCTCCTCTTGCTGGTCCCGGACGCGCGGATCGCACGCGTGAGGGACCTGGGTGAGGCGGGGTGGGGAAGCGGCCGGATCGGAATCCCCTGTGGCTCGGGCTGGAGCTTGGACACCATAGAGCAAAGCGCAGCGGGCGAGCAGAGCAGGGCAGAAACCCGAGTACACCCCCTCGCGCCTCCCCTGCTATCGGGCTTTAACTCTAGGAACTAAAACAGCGGGGCTCCTACTCGGCTTTGAACTAAGGTGGGCGTGAGCTGAGAAAGCGAGAAGGAAGGGAAAGCAGGGGGTGGAGGGAAAGATAAACTGAGAAATCCGGGAGGGTAGGGGAGGTGGGAGGGGGAGGTTAGGCTGCCTCTCTGGCGTCTCTGCTAAACTCTTCTCCCTTTTCGTGTCTGGATGTTGGTCACCATTGGGGCTTGTGGTTCGACCTTCCGTGCCTCCAACCCTCCCCGGAGGGAGGTCAGCCTGGGGTTGAAAGAGGGACGTCCTGGTGCGGGGTTCGTGGCTCTGACATTGCTGGGGCAAGTCGCTGCACCTCCGGGTGCCTCCTCCCTTGCCAGCTCTCCGGAGGGAACCTCGCCACAAGCAGAGCTGGGGAGAGAAGGTGCTAGGTACTCTAAGCTAATGCCTGGAGGCAGGCTTAGGGAAGAAAGGGGCTGCTACTAGGGAAAAATGTTTCCGCCTACCCCTAACCTTTTTTTCCAACAGAGGACTGGATTTGGGGGTCTATTGTTTCGGCCCTGGAAGAGCTGGGTTGGGGCCTTCCCACGAAGTGTTGCTACCACCTGCTGGTTCTTGCAGGGAACACAGTCACCTGGTGGAATTCCCTGTGGCCCTTTCTCTCTGCTTATCTCCCTGTCCCATCTTGAGCTCCTACTTCTTTCATTTATTCAAAGACATGTTTGTTAAAGCAGTAGCTTCAAATGAGCTGATCAAAACTGGTACCGAGGGAGCATTGAGAAACCAGGAAAATTGTGAACGAGATCTATGTGCCAACAAGCACAGTAACAAAACAAACTCCTTAGGAGGCTCCTGAGAGACACTCCGGGTTTAATGAATTGACTGAATGACTGACAGAAAGAAAGATAAAGACTCTTGAACTAGTCCCCACTTGGTCAGGGGTTTGTTCACTCTTAATAATATCCTCAATTAATAAGCCTAATGACTCCAGTTGCACCAATGAATTTATAGCTTGTTTCTCTCCTTTGGTCTGAAACTCAGTTATAGAAGGATGCCTTCAGACTAACACCTTCAAAGACTTTCGTGATGAAACCTGAATTTACATTGTATACAATATTATGTAATTTACTACACAGGATATATTAACACTGGCCTGATTGCTAGGAATCCATGGCTGTATTGGAAATCTAAAAACTAATAATAAAGCACATAACTAAATTATTGCTTTAAGATAAAGTGCCCCAAACCCCAAAACATAGATGTTATTTTACAAAACCCAGAAATTCCAGTAGTAATTTGCAACATAGCATGTACTGATATTATAGTAAAAAATATCTGTATTCTTTTCTGTTGTGTGACATATTTCATATTAGGTGCCTATAATTCAAATTAAATTTTTACTGTTCAAGTCTTCTGTAATTAGTTTTTTTCTCATGTTAATAAAATTTGAGAGGCATCTAGTTTTCAAGGCTTTACCCTTGTATGTAGGATGCAGACAGGTTGAAGTTTGTGATGACCATTGGCCTGGTATCATAATTTCCTATGCATTATCAGACCAAGTTTTAATGGTAGGTAGATAGCACAGAATGTATTTTTAAATTATGCTGCAATCCGAAGCTATTAAAAAGCAAGGTAATGAATTCATTTCTAAAGTTGAACATAAATCTTTGCTCTAATTTTTTCAATGGCTGGCACACATTTAGGTGCTTAGCAGTGTTATAGAATGAGTAGATAAAACACAATATTTAAACTTGTTTTGTGCTGAAGGGTAGGACCTAATAAAGTTTGTGACTCACAGAATTCATTATCTCTGGCACACAGTAATCTATAATGTAAATGTGGAATTGAAAGGAATTCCTGAATAGAAAACTCCAGATGGGATAGAATGGCTCCTACACTGATTCTATCCCCCCCCACCCCCCGAGTTTTTGCCTCCTTCTTTGGGCTCCTCTGCCTTCAATTTCTATCACTCCCCTAGGGTGTGCAATTTAATTCTTCTTTATTTCCCTTTAGAACAACTGATACAAGCTGATGTTATTCTAAACAAAAAGCTTTACAAGTAATTTCTGTGATAAGACTTCTAGTGAAAAGCAATAGAGGGATTTCCTGAGCCCCAGATCCCTTATTCCAAAACATAAGTTATAGTTACCAGTGGGTGACCACACACGTGCCCAGGTCCTTGATTAAACTATGTTGAGACCCTGTGTCTCAAGGTGGAGTCCTACATCCCAAAAGCTGGAATCTGGTCATCAAACATTTTGCTAATAAAACTGTCAAATGCCCAGTCATACAATTACAACCCACTTCTGTTTAGAAATCTGTAGAATGTTGTAGAATTTGCCTATGGTTTATTTGAAAGACAGAAGTTTACCCAACACAGCCTTATACTTTGATATTATTTGAACCAAGCAATAATTCAGAAGCACTGGTACATGAAAAGAAAGGAGATGGCTCTTTTCTTAGTTAGGGTTTGGCTTCAGCTCCACGTAACAGAAAAGTTGTATGACAATGATTTAAACAAATGAGCAACTCAGGAAAACTGTGAAGGCTGCAGGTCAACAAGACTCCAACTTTAGGATGAGGGCTTGTTCTCAGGTTCTTAACGTGTCAGCTAGAGCTGCAATTATAATGTTTATGAATTTCAGGCAAGAAAAGAAAAAGGGAACAGAATTAAAGAGATACATCCTGGGCGGTGCCTGTGGCTCAAAGGGAATTGGGCGCCAACCCCATATACCAGAGGTGGTGAGTTCAAACCCAGCCCTGGCCAAAAAGTGCAAAAAAAAAAAAAAAAAGGTACATCCTGCTGAACTAGCACTATTAAAGAATCTTTCTGGAAGCCCTAGCCAATGACTTCTTATATATTATTGGCCAGGATTGTATCACCTGACCACCTCTACCTGCAAGCAACCTAGGAAATACCCCTACAAGCTGTACTAAATAAAATTAAAGCTCTTAGTAAGAGAGGAGGAGAGAAAGAATATTAGGAAGGCAACCAGTAGTCTCTGCCACAAATGAGATAAAATGATGCAGCAATCTACATCTTTCCTTGCAACCAGCAAAGATA
The DNA here is from genome assembly GCA_963574355.1 of Loris lydekkerianus. Taxonomy (NCBI): domain Eukaryota; kingdom Metazoa; phylum Chordata; class Mammalia; order Primates; family Lorisidae; genus Loris; species Loris lydekkerianus. The sequence goes on from CAUYPK010102767.1 coordinate 159,758, forward strand.
GAGTTTTTTAGTAGGACATCCGTGCTTTTCCCCCTAGACCATCATCTTTAATATACATTTTTAATGTTCAAAGATGGTTCCTAGGAAGTGAGTAGAGTAAACAGAAATGCTAGGAACTTCTCTTTAAAATGACTATAACACCATCTCTGTAGAAAATAATAAATCCTCTGCAGTCGCTAACATCAATAAGAAGAGTTGAAAACAGTCTAGATTTTAATAAGATTTTTGGTAGTGCTCATGTGCAGAACAAAATCAATAAATGCTCCACACCACTCTCTGCTTTTTCCCTGGTCTTTGTCTTTTCACTTCAAGTCCAGACAGAGCTTGTCTTAATATTCTTAATGAGTTAAAAGGAGATACCGAAGCTATTTTAAAAGGCCAGTGGAAAAAGGGAGTGAAATAAAAAAGAAAAGCGCAATAGCTAACATAAAGCCTCAGGTTTTCGGAAAAATGGCTTTAAACTCCAGGAAATACAAACTAGTGAAATACAAAATAAGCCCGGAAGACATTCATGATATTCGACATACATAGATCAATTTTTAAATAACAAAGAAGGTTAAAGATCTGAAAAATACAATAAGGAATTCTGATCTTAAAATAACAGTAATTCCAGAATGAAAAGAAAGGTTAAATATACCTGACCTTAAAATAACAATAATTCCAGAGTAAAAAGAAAGATCAAATACAGAAGAAGAAAAAAAGCACGAAGATAACCCTAAAGAAATTTATTTATTTATTTAAAATATTTTGAAACACTTTCTCTCTGTTGCTCAAGCTGGATGGAGTGCAGTGGTGTCATCACAGCTCATTGCAACTTCAAACTTCTGGGCTCAAGCAATTTTTCTGCCTTAGGCCCTTGAGTAGCTGAAACTACAGTTGTGTGCTCCCATGCCTGGCTAATTTTCCTACTGTTTATAGTAGAGATGGGGACTTGGTATGTAGCCCAGGCTGGTCTCAAACTCCTGACTTTAAGTGATCCTCCTACCTTGGCTTTCTGAAGTGCTAGGATTTCAGGTGTGAGCCACTGTGCCTGGTCAGCAAATGTTTATTGAATAATGGAATAAACTGAAAAAAGTCATGGGACTGAATTTATTTATTTATTTTTTTTGCCATCTTCGAAGTAAAATCAATAATCAGAAGTCAATGGGAAAATATGTTTCAGTCAATGCTTTCCAATCGGTACCTTCTTGGTTTACACATGTATGTGCATGCACACACACACATAAACACACACACATACACAGTTTACTTTTAACAGGAGTTAAAATCAAGATAAATTCATATTTCTTCCCTGAGGCATCAGTTAATGAGAATAGAGGAGTAATACCTTCAGAGTTTTCACAAGAAATGGATGACATAACACTATTGACTTGCTCTCGAAAACAATTCCCAACTCTTGGTTACCTCAATTTGAAGCTGAAAAGCTAAATCTATCCCTTTCTATCCTTATTAGCAGTTAGGAGTGCATACAAGACTTAATTCTGGTTCACTCCAAGAAAATGGATAATTCTGCTGTGAGCACTTCTGAGAAAGTTTTGGATTTCTGATAAAAGACATATTTGGTATGCCCTTTTCTGTCTGTGTTGCTTTAAACACTCAGACATTGCGTTAGTTTCCTATCAATGCCATAACAAACTTAGAGGCTAAAAATAATACAAATTTATTATCTTACAGTTCTGGAACTGAGAAATCTGAGGTGGTTCTTACTGGGCTAAAATCAAGGTGTTGGCAGGACTGTGTTTCTTTTGGAGTTGTGAGGAGAACTTCTTTCCTTGCTTTTGCCAGTGTGGCTCCTGGAAGTCACCACTATACTCCTTGGCTCACTTCCACTTGTCTGCCTCTTCCACTTTTATAAACCACATGATTTTATCAGGCCCACTTGGATAATGCAGGATAATCTCCCCTTCTCAAAGTTAGCTGATTAGCAACCTCCAATCTCCTTTGTCACATAAGCCAGCACACTGACAGGTCCCAAAGATTAGGACGAAGACATATTTGGGACCATTATTCTACCAACCACAGATGTGATGGCCGAGGCTACAGCACTATATTTGCATCTGAGCCAAATTTGGCAACCACATACAGACTTCTTGTAAGAAGAAAAACGAACGCCTATGATTGCAAGTTTTGTCACTTGCAGCTTCATGCATCTTTAATGGATATAGACTGGAGCATTGTATCTCCAGCCAAGGGCCTATTGTTTTTAAAAGGCAAGAAATGTGGGTCATTACAAAAGTTTTGAGATACACAAAAATCGAGAACTGTAAAATCCACGTGGACAGAAACAAATGAAGTCCTCTCAGCAACACCAGTAAACTGAACAAGTTGACAAGAGTAGTGGTGAATCAGAAAGGACACTGTCAACCATGTTTCTTGGAATTGAAATAATGGACCATAACAAAGTCTGTCACGCAACTTTGTAGGCATGCACATAAAACTATTTTCAGATCTATAACTCTTAGGAAATTTGCCACTCAAATCTGTTTTCCAGCAAGATACACTACAAATGTATTCTGAACAGTTAAGAGATGAATAAGCAATTACAATCGTCATTAGGGAAGTTGTGATTGAAAAAGGTGGTTATAATAACTTAAACTATCTAAAATTGTGAGACAAACAAAAAACACAAACCTGCAAATCATGAACCAATAGTAAGAGGAAAATTAAGTAATCGAGAGTAATTATGACAACAAAAAGTAAAATACCTAAAATACCAAATGTAAATACACAAAGTCTCTGTTTAAATGGATGCTTTTAAAATCCAGTTTAATATTATGCAAAATACATATAAAAGAGGAATAGCAAAGACATGGGTATCATCAGCGATAAATTCCTTGACATTCATCAGAGGACGTCAGTAGATATTGTTGGCATAATTAGGTAAAAAGAATTTTAATGTTTTAAGATAATCATGTAAGATTATCTTTCAAAAGGAGGTTAACCTTACAAGACATACATAAAAGCAAATGGACATAGTTCATTTATCCAAAGGCAAATTAGATAAAAGATAACAGGAAGCATTAAAACACAGAAAGTATAATTAAACTGACAGGTGTCAAATCAAGGTCCTAACAAGCACGATTTCTAGAACAATTTCTATGATAAGTCAATGGAATAAATATTCTGTGAAGTTTCTTCATTTAACAATGACAAAACATCTCTTTTCCATTTTATAATATATGCATAAACTGTTGCCTATCATATTTCTAAAGTTATATACATAAAAGAAACAATATTTTGGGGACATCTGATGGTGCTATTAATTTCTCAAATAGCAAAGGAACCTGCAACTTTCGTAAAAATTAATGCTGTTAAAATTAAACATATAATGTTAAAATATTTAAACCATGGAGTTTAAGTACACACAGACACATGCACATACACAAACAGATAATTTGAGGGAGAGAATTGCCAACCTACTATGTTTCCACCTCCACTCCTCCCTCCTCATCTCTTTCCTGCACCTCCATAATCCAAGGGGAGGCAGGGAGATGATGTTGACTTGTCTACAAAATTGATTAGACAATTATGAGCAATAATTTCAAAGCTTCATCTCAGTCTTTGTGTAATGAAAGCAGAAATCATCAAAGGGTAACTTAGAAATGAGCCCACTTTTTATATACTATAAACATAAAAAGATGCTGTGTGAAAATGAGAGATGATTTTTAAAAATCATAAAAAATGCAGACTTAAAGACTTTAATCACTTTAAACAAAGACACAAAATTGTTTATTTCCATATTGGAAAATAGAGTAGATTTCTTAACTGGATATATGTATTCATTCTGTTCAAAGTAGTTTTATGGAGAAGAGGCATTTGAAAGATAATATTAAATCTTAAATATAATTAGTATAAATTACAGAATTTCCCATGTTAACTCTCATTAAATCCCCAGTCGACAACAACTCCCCTTCCTTTCTCTCCCTACAAATCTTTTAATTGCCTGGAAGGAGCTTTCCTACTATTATTCTTCATAACGTAAATTACTAATTTTATTGTGAGAAGGTGGGCTTCACTAATTATTAGATAATTATGTACTTCCTACTTGCAACTTTGTTCTGCATTATTTATGAGACTTAGTATGTGGCCTTGGGAGTAGTGTTTTTCTGAATCACTGCTACCTGTTGGATACTAGAAAGAATAAAAAGTGGCATATTTATGACTCACATTGGTTACAAGACGACAAGAAGAATGGATTTAGTGTCACTCTGTGTTATTCTTCTGGAGAAACTAGAGTAAAGTGAATAATTCAGAATCACCCCAGAGAGATTTTAAATGCCAGATTAATTTAACTTCTGTTCATCGTTACAAGTAAAATATCAGCTCTCAGCCTTGAAATAAACCCGTACATATATGGCCAACTGATTTTCAACAAGTGTGCCAAGACTGTTCAGTGGGGAAAGGATAATTTTCCCAACAAATGGTACAGGGAAAACTGATGTTTGGCCCTTGCCTAACACTAGATAAAAACAGTAATAATATTTCAGAATGAATCAAAAACCTAAATTTAAGCATTAAACTATAAAACTCTTAGATGAAAGCATTGGGAAAAATCTTCATAACATTGAATTTAGCAATAATCTCATGGACAGGACACTGAAAGCACAAGCAATAAAACAATAAGCCAACAAATTGGACTTCATCAACATTAAGACGTTTTGTGCATCAAAGGCTACTGTGAAGAGAGTGAAAGCACACCCTGTAGATTGGGAAAAAGATTTATAAATTACATAGATGCTAAAAGTTTAATACCCAGGATATATAAGAAACTCCTAAAACTCAGCAATAAACCAAATGACCAAATTTAAAAGTGGTTGAAGGACTTAAGTAGACATTTATCCTAAGCAGACATACAAATGTCTATTAAGTATATGAAAGGATGCTCACCATCATTAATTATTAGGCAAACGCAAATTAAAACCCTGTTATTGGGCGGCACCTGTAGCTCAAAGGAGTAGGGTGCCAACCCCATATACTGGAGGTGGTGGGTTCAAACCCAGCCCTGACCAAAAACTGCAAAAACAAAACAAACAAAATAAAGAGCCCTGTTATACTACTTTACACCTACTAGCATGGCTACTACAAAAAAAAAAAAATTAGAAAGTAACACGTATTGGTGAAGATATGGAGATACTGAAATCTTGTGCATTGTTGGAGGGAATGTAGAATGGTGCACCACTATGGAAAACAATATGACAGTTCTTCAAAAAATTAAACACAGGGTTGCCATATGATCCAGGAATTCCACTTCTAGGTTTATACCTAAAAGAATTGAAAGCAAGGACTGGAACAGTTATTTGTATACCAATGTTCATAGAAGCATTATTCACAATGGCTGAAAGGTGGGAATAAGCCAAGTGTCCATGAACAGGTAAACAAAATGTAGTGTATACATACAATGGAATATTATTCAACCATTAAAAGGAAATGAAATTTTGATGAGTGCTACTAGATGGATGGTCTATGAAAACATTATTCTTAGGGCAGTGCCTGTGGCTCAAAGGAGTAGGGCACCAGCTCCATATACCAGAGGTGGTGGGTTCAAACACAGCCCTGGCCAAAAACTGCAAAAAAAAAAAAAAAAGAAAAGAAAAGAAAACATTATTCTTAGTAAAATAAGCCAGAGACAGAAGGAAAGACATTTTATGATTCAAGTTGTATGCGTGTCTTGGTCTGGACAGAATGCTATAACAGAATGTCATAAATTGGGTCACTAGTAAACAACAGAAATTTATTTCTCACAATTCTGAGGCTGGAAAGTTCAAGATCAAGGCAACAGCAGATTCAGGGTCTGGTCAGGGCCAGCTTCTTGGTTCATAGATGATTACCTTTTCCCTGCGTCTCACATGGTGAAGGGATGAAGGGTCTCTCTGCAACCTTTTTTATTAGGGCAGCGATCTCACATATAAGGTCTCTGCCTTCACCACCTCCTCACTTCCCAAAGACCCTACTTCCTCATACCATCACCTTGGAGATTAGGATTTCCACCTGCAAAACTTGGGGTTACCCAAACATTCAGCTCATAGCCATGAGGTGCCAAGGATAGGCAAATTCGTAAAGACAGACAATAGACTTGAGAGCACCAGAGACCAGGGGTGGTGAAACGAGGGCAGAATTTTTGTTAAGGATGATGAATACATTTTGGGTAAAGATAGTGGTGATGTTTGCACAACATTGTGAATGCATTTAATGTCACTGAATTGTGGTTAAAATGTTAACTATTAAGTTATATATATTTAGCACAACAAAAAAAAAATCTTAGTTCACAGGTTGTTATTTCAGAGAAACCTTTTAAAATCACATTCACAGAAGACTGTGCTTTTTCTTTCATCATGTTTATAATCATAAATGTGTATTTATTTGTGTGATTTTTGAGCAATGTTTTTCTCCTCCCTGGGACTGATGTTCCCTAATGATTTCCAAGTCAGATTTGCTTGCTTATCTTCAAATAGTATCCAGTCCATTGTAACAAATCAGCATACAATCTTTTGTTGAATTAAGTTTTTCAGTATTAAAGAAAAAAGATAAAATATAATACAATCTTGAATAGCACATCCATTGTAATTATCTAAGTGTTTTTCAGGCATAGCACTTATAGAGTTGACCAATTTTAATAGGTCATTTTAAAACATAATTTAGCAAATGTGGCATGACTAGGACACACACAAACACAGATAGAGAAACAAGTCTAATTATTCTATTGTAACATCACATAATTATCCATGATCAAATTATAGATTGTAGATGGGATAATTATTCCTAATGGTCTCCAAGAGCCATCATTTTCTTTAATTTGAATTCTGTAGGAACTGAGTGAGGTAGTTGATTACAAAGAAGACAGCAACACATTCTGATTTTAGGTAATTCATCCTGAAGTCTAATAATGATGGCATATTAACAAAGCTTCCTAGGAGAAACTACATATCTTCTTGTGGGGTTCAAATAATCTAACACAATGGGAAGCATTATGGACTATTGTATCTTGTAATTAAGAATAACTTTTTCTGCAACTGCTAATATTAATAGTTCATGGGATAAAGGGGGAAAAAGTGAGGTTTTCTCCTATTTTTATTTTTTCATTTCAGATTAGAAAATTTAAGATTTTAAAACAGCTTATTTGGGGAGTGATTTGAATTCTGAACACCAAGAAAAACATTGATTAAAAAAAATGGTAAGCATTTTTATAAAGCAGTTCTCCTTCCAAACACTTTTTCTTTCTTTCTTTTTTCTTTTCTTTCTTTGTTTTTTTTTTTTTTTTTTGTAGAGGCAGAGTCTCACTTTATCACCCTTGGTAGAGTGTCGTGGTGTCATGCAACTCACAGTAACCTCCATATCATGGGCTTAGGCGATTCTCTTGCTTCAGCCTCCCAAGCAGCTGGGAACACTTTTTCTTTTTTTAGTGGTAGAGGTAGTGTGGAATCAATGCTCTTAAAGATAAGGACTTTCTGCAGTTTGCAGTAATTATATTTTAGTAATTTTTATTATGTGTCAAACGTCTATTGCTGCTTAATCTGCTTTATCAGTAATAAATGTATTATTCAGTTATGTCAGCCTATTTTTCCAAATGGAGACAACTTCATGTCTTTGTAAATAAGTGATTAGGGCCTTGAAAACCGTTTTTGTTGGGACTCAGATAAGTTTGTGTAAGATTAAGATGTGTGCCTTTCTCTGTGATTTTAGGGTTTTTCCATCTGCTAAATGCCATTGAATAATTTCAAAAAGAAAAGGCTGCTAGGAAACTGGTTGGCAGAGAGACAAGCCAATTTTGTGAACTGTTCAAGCAGTAGAAGTTAGTAAAATGTGGTAGAGAATGTTGTTGGTTTTTTCCTCTTAGCATCTGGTTTGAAAGTTCCACTAGGAGAGAGTTTGTTTTGTTTTGTTTTACTTTGTTTAGAGGAAATGTGTTGGTAAAGTATTTGGCAAGGGAGGTCACAAGGTGCAGGCTTAAGCACAGCAAGATGCTCTCATATTTCCCTGTAAGTCCAGGGCTAAGACAGGTTGACCACCACCATTTGTTTTTGTTTTGTTTTGCTTTTTTTTTTTTTTTTCATTTTATTTAAAATTAAAAAATTTTTTCATTTTTTTCTCTAATGTAAATACAGGCACAGTTGCTTAGGCCAAGCTGAATTGCTTTACATGATAAAAGAGAGAGTCTTTAAGGGCTTGTATTTAATTATTTTTAAAATAGCAATGAGAGGTAAATTTCAGGATTCCTTAAAACGTAAGGGCAAAGGATATAACACTTTCCTCTTCTCAATAAAATGTACTGATCACAGAGATCCAGCTGGCAGCTCTGCAACTTCAGGTCTCCAGGCTTCATCAGTGACTCAGGTGGGGGCGGTGGATGATGACAACAGAGCAGCTGTTGGTGGCCTTAGAGCCGCCTCTCCACAGGCTCCTATTCTACCAGCCAAGAGAGGGTGCACAGTGGTCATTAATGCTGCTCTCCACACAGCTGGCCTTGATGTGCACTTCTGCAGGAGTCTTGTGAGAAAATCCATTAGCAATTGTTTTTTGCCTCATTTGAGATACTAAAGGACAACTTTCCTCATAATCAATTAATGAAGCAAAAATGTCAGCAAACAGAATTCTTAAACAAAGTGTTGGTGGCCATGGCTCATTTTCTTTCAGTACAGACAGGCATGCATCTTTCAAGAAGGTGTTCAGAGACCCTGGGTTACCTGTCTTCCAATAATGACCATAATCTGTCATAGTTACTCATAATTAGGTATCTCTGTTCCTTTTCCCTAAGATATCAAAAATCACCATATGGTTTTGCCTGAAAGGCCACCTGGAGATTTTCATGCAGAATGTGAGACAGAGGGAGGAGGATCTGGAGAAATAAAAGAAGACCCAGTGAAGCTGGAACATGTGGGGGGAAGAAAGAGAGTGAGTTAGGAGGGAGACCAGATGTCTAGTTCTCTCCAGTGTATGTTTACAGTCAAGGGTATCCTGTGTTACTTCCAGGCCAAGATGCTTCATAGACCCGTGTGCTTCAACTATGATTTATTTTCTTTTTACTGACTGGATATAGAAAAGTAAAAGGATCTCAGAAGTTACATGCTCTTATTTCTTGTTCTAATTTAATATGACAGATGGGAAAAATAGCAACAAAACAACCCCTTAGTCTCTGAATTACTCGTTGGAGGGGAATTCCTGTCAACTGGGAACAACTATGTAGGACTTTACATGAGCCAGAAATAACTTCTGCCATGATCGTGCCATCCCGTGTTTAGATTTTGCTTATTACTGTGGCTAATGTTACCCTAACAAACATTCTCTGTGTGCACATTGATGTGTGGCAGGAACAGATTGTTCATGTGGAAGAATCACATGCGGGAGCCTCAGGGTCAGGGAAAGCAGATGTCTGAGCTGCATCAAGCAACCTGGAGATGGAAGAGCAATGGAGCTGGACCCACCCAAGACCTCGAATGTTAGCTGCTATCTTGGGGCTCCTACCACAAGTACCTGGCAGGTCTGGGAGGAATAGGAAGTGTTAAATCACACGAAGCACAGCTGCCTCAGTCCCTGCTTCTGCATCTGGTCATGAGGTTGAAATTAATAATTATAACACACTGTCTACCTCCTATTCCATTTCCCCTCTCCTCCATTGCTTTGGAAGGGCAGAGTTCTTTTTTGGTAAAATGAATTACATGTTCATTTCTGGAGGATCTGAATTCTTGACCCTGGGGTACTGGCTTCTTCTCTTTGGGGCAGTGTTGATAACGCCTGCTTAGCCCTGGCACAGGAAGCCCATGTGGATGAGCCCACGTCAACTCCCCTTGTCGCCTTTGGGGCAGCTTTGCGCAGTGTGCTCGTTGATTAAGGCCTTGGATGGAGTCTTCTTCGATTTCTTACTGAGTTCATTCATCTTCCTCGGCATGCTAATTCTCACAAAACAAAGAAAATATATTTCTTAAGATATTCTTATGGAGTGCTCTTATTTCATGTTCTAATTTAAATGCTTTATTTCCTGGTTCTACTGCAGAATTCATCCTAGTAATACTGAAATTTATTATATTGAATTTTGGGGTTTGATCTCCTATCGTCATCTTTTTTAGGATTACAGTTCTTTTTTCTTTTGCCACAGTTCATACACTCTATAGAAAAAATTTCATCTGCAGATCCTAAAATATCTTTATTCATTCATAATGCTTGATTAATAATCGGGGTAAAGTATTTGAGGCATAAAATGTTTTCCTTTATAGCTTGACTGAAGACCTGAATCCATTGACTTTAGTATCTAATGTTGCTGGTATGAAGTTGGCAACGAATCTGATTCACCTTCCTCCCAAGGTAACTTGTTTTGTTTATTTATTTCCTTGATGTTTTAGGATTTTCTTTTTATCTTTTGTTTCTGAAATTTTAGAAGAATATGTAAAAAAAAGTTTATTTATTGTTGTTTACTTTTCTCCCCAATAATTTTTGCCATATATATGTATGTGTGTGTGTGGTTTACATTTTTTTTCTAGCTTTTCTAGCTCCTGAAATTTTTATTAAGCAGTAACTTTTAACTTCCACGAACTCTCCCTTTTTTTTGACTTTTTCTTTTTAAATTTTATTGTTTTCCTAATTAATGAATATAATGCATTCCCATATTTTCTAAAAAATATATAAAAGAGACAGAATTCAGTTAAAGAATTAAAGTCTTCGTGTCTTTCCCAGGATTAATTATTCTATTTAATTACCTTGATCTTTATCTTTTATGCTGCTATATTAGTAAGAGTAATCACTGCAGCCAGTTATTACAAATAATCTCCACATTTTTAGACAGCTTAAAAGTAGTTGTTTTGTTTTCTCCTCACATAAAGGTCAGCTCATACCTTTCTTCTAGGAGCATCTCCTTTGAAAGATGTCCTTTGACACAGGACACCACTACCCCAGGATTCCCATTGTTGCTACAAAAGGTGAGAGAAAGGAGGATCACGTGTGGGGGATTTTGTGGTTTTTATCCAAGCTTGGAGGTGGGTTTTGTTTCTGCTCACATTCTGCTATTTAGAACTGGCTATCTGGCCCAGTCTAGATACAAGGGAATGTAGGGGTTTTTTTGTATTCTCAAATGGATGATAAAATAGTCTGACAAGTCTATAGAATTGTCTTTCCACAGCTGTTTTTTTTTTTTTTTTCTTTAAGTCAAATGTCTGCTGATACTCAGTAGTCCAATATGCTTATAAATTTAAAAGTGTTGATTGTTACCTGTCGCTGACTAACATTTTCTCCGATAGTGAAGACTGACAGCAAACTCTGCTTCTGGGCACGGCATTTGGACAGGGAACCTGTACTCTGAAAGTCACTGCCCTCTTAGGCTGGTAGTTGAACTCAGCCTCACTTTATAGGCGACTTCCTTGCACATATACTCATACATGTGATGTTCAGCAAGGGAGCTCTGAATCAGCAGCCGTCGGACAGGCAGTTCATCATTAGTAGTCTTGCCGTAAGTACTTCCTCAGGCCTTGATTCCATCCCTAAGGATTCAGGGGATGCTGTGAAAATGGCTGTCCTTACCTGCTGCATTCTCTTCTGCCTGTTGGTGAGCTGAAGGGTATATCACCTTGGCTGTAGCCGTCTCTGGTCTTTCAGAAATTCATAAAATATTATTTTGCTAATGTTCTCCTTTTAGCATTTGGCAATTATATTAATTTCTTGTCTTTCATATTTTCTTACTATAGCATACTTCTATACTTTATTCTTTTTTTTTTTTGGAGTGAAGGGAAATAAATGAGTTCTTTTCTATCATCTTCAACTTAAGTTTTTCACTTAGTAAAATATAATTTTCCATGTGAATAGAACTGTTTTCTAGATTATTAAATCACATTCTAAAATAATTTTTGAATATAAGAAATATTCCATTTTGCAGTATACCACAATTTAACTGTAATTTCCTCTGATTGAATATTTAGGTTACTTCAGTACTAGTTTTCACATTTAAAAACAACTCTTTTAATGGGTACTCTTGTAGTTGGGATGTTAGATAAAAATTTTCTTGGATAAAATTTCTTAAAGTGGAATTGTTGCCTCAAAGGATATTTGCTTTGTTAAGACTTTATATATGTCTAACAAATTGTTTTCCAGAAATAAAATACTATCTTCTAAGTCCAACAGTAGTAAGTTTTATCATTTAAAAACATCTTTACAAATTTACTTGTACCAGTAGCAGTTACTACCTGGGTGCCTTGGTTTCCTCTACTGTAAAATATGATCTGTGTGTTGGGCTGCTGTAAGGATTAAATATGTACCTCACGTAGGCCTGTTGTAAACTAAATATACAACAAATTCTATTTAAAAAATGATAAATTATTTTTATAAAGAACGAACTAGCTGTTTCAGGTTTATTGGGAAAAAATGAATTAGATATATATATATATACACACACCCACAAATACACAGACGTGGCATATAAGTAGTATAAATGTTAAGTATTATCATTCTCTCTCCTTCTAATCCAAGTCTCTTGAATGCAAGAGTAACCTAAATGCCTCTAGCTGGACACTAAGACAGCAAGTAAATCATGTGGACAGCATCTGAGCTTCAGGCCAGGAGGTCTGATTGACCCATTACTGAAGAAGATCAAGGAGACCAACAAAAGATTGACCTCGGGGGATTTATTTCCCCTTGGCCAAGCATTCAGATTTCCTTTTTATTACCGTTTCATCTGAGCATCTGTGTGAGAGCAATTTATCCATAAGACTGCTGTCATCTTCCTGTGCACATCCCTGTGGCTAAGTGATTTTCTGCTCACCCCCACTCCCACTGTGTCTGCATATGAATATGACAAAGGTAGATAGAGGACACATTTCTGGTTTACTCAAGAGCTCTGGGGGTTTTGATAACAAGCTGATGGGAAGGAAGAGACAGAGTTTCGGAGAGAACAAAATAAAAAGAACAAGGGTAATATTGCAGGATAATTAATAATGAGATAGATAATCTTGGATACAAAGAAAGGAATACAAAATTATTGAAAAGTTAGGTCCAGAAATTATAGGATAAAAGGGAACTGGGGTTGAATAGGTGGATTGATTGTCCAGCTGTATCTCTGTTTGACTTTTTCTGTGACCTTAGGATCTTTAGGATAAAATACTGGCCACAGGGAGAATTTCATGTTAAGAGTCTTATTTTCTTCTTCCTCTTCCTTCTCCCTCTGACTTTTGCATCCTGAGTACACTCCAGCCAGCTAAATGGAGCTAAATGGAGCTAAAATACATTTAGCTAAACCTAAGTGTCACTGGACCTACTCAAGTTATCCTTGGGTCCTGCTTTGTTTCTTACGTCTGTGCCCTGAGATCAATTCTGAGCATCCTTCACCTATATCTTCACAAAGTAAATGAGTCAAGCAAGTACCCAAAACAATGACATTCTTTTTGAGTTCATATCAGTTAGGTTATACATTTTTCTGCTGGTGAGAGATAAATAATCAAGTCTCAAATGACAAAAAAGTACAAAAGTTTTGCTCACATAAAAAAAAACCCCTCCAGAGTTAGGCAGTGCTGAACCAGTAAGAAAGCTCAGGGTGGTTTCAGCAAGGAGGAAATTTATTTGCCTTTCACATAAAACCCTGAATATACATAGTCTGGGGCACTTACAGCAGCTACATCATGATCTAGGACCCAGAACAATTTTCTGCTTTCCTCTCCCTACAATACAAATGACCCAATTTAGGCACCAGGAAGCAGAATAGAGAAAGGTGAGAGAATGGCCATGCAGACTCCTAGAAAAGACTCTTAGTGAAAGTTGCACTCAGCACTTACATCCCAGGACCAGAACTAAGTCAATGACCGCACCTAGCTACCAGAAAAAATGTACTTTTTAAATTTCATATGTTTATGTGCCCAAACTAAATTTAAATTTGGTTTATTAGAGAAGTGGAGAGCAGATATTGGGAGACAGCTAGCTGTTTCTGCATAATAGAATATTTTTCTTGGTAGAAAGCATGAAAAATAAATTAAGGACATGATAAAGTCAACTACTTTAAGCAAAACAGAATTTTAACTCTGGGAAAAATTGATGAAAGTTATACGAGAGGGTACCTATATCTTATGACTGTGCAGTAAACAGTTACTTATAAATAATAAGGAATTATTTATGAATAACAATAAACATTTTAATTTTTCAACTTTTGGAATCAAGTATAGACAAGGCACAAAAATAGCTGATTATGCCACATAATGACTGTAAGTTATATTAACCTTGACCATGGGAAAGTAAAATTATGGATGACATATTTATTGCATGGAAGGAAGGAACAGAAACAAAGGAGGGTTTAAGATAACAATATCATCATATTATGAAGTGAGGAATCAAAAGATACTATGGATTTTTAAAGGATCAAAAAATAAAGATGTAAGGATGTATGAGATGTCAATCCTGCTTAGAGATGTAAAACTAATCAATAGAGAGCTTGATACTGAAATAATTTTGCATGTGTATTGAGACTTATCATGAGGGATTAAGCAAACTAGATTAATTAAGCGAATTAAGATTATTCTACCACACTCTGTCCTTTTTCCCAGCGGGGTGATATTCAGTTGTCCAATATGACTATGAGGGAGGAGAGGACACTTCTGTGTCTGAGGAGAGAGCAAAGAGGATGCCACTGTGATCTGAGTGAATAGCATGAGAGGAATATAACATAGGAGTGAAGGAATTGAATGGCCGAATGGGTCTTAGTGCCGGATAATTTCTATTGTGTAAGGAGATACATCAGGTGCACCTAGTCTTATGTCACAAACCATTTGAGCCACTTATACTCACAAAATGACCTTTCCATCATCATTTGTCTTCCTATATACCTTCCTTCCACCAGGAAAATGATGTGCTTAACTTTCAGCTAAGCCTGATGTGAAGAGCACGTCTTCAGAACCTGTGGAAATTACAATTTTTGTTATTGAGTTTTAAATTTATAAATTGACATTCTTTCTAGTTTGTGCAGCAACCTTTTCTTTGAACTTGAATAGACCCTGAGAGACTGATCCATTATTTCTGTTATGGTCAAAACAAATTTATGAATCTGGACAACTGAGGGTTGCCCTTGGACTGTGAGGACTTCTCTAAGTCATCATGCTGGGGTGTAGGCAGAGAAGTCTCCCGGCTGTCAACAAAGCACCTGGAGACATCCCTATCCTTTTACAAGTCTTCCTCTCATCTGTATACATATCTTTTAAAGGAGTGAAATACTCTCATTTTGTAAAGCGGGGCTTCATTAAAAGTGTCTTCTTCCATCAACCAACTCACTCTTTCTTTTCACTCTGGACATTTTATAACCCACTATATATTCCTTTGTGTCCCAAGCTTTCTTCCAAACATGAATATCTTTCTTCACTTGTCACCTACTCCTGCTTTAACTACCCCTTACATTAGGTTCTGAGGTCCTGTTTTCTCACTCTGTTAACTCTTAGGGCTCAAATCCTGGGTCTACTACTATGAAGCTGTGGGTATCAAGTGAGGAAAATTACTTAATAACATTAGGGTTCATTTTTTGCTTCCTTAAATGCAATGGCTAAATGAATTGTAAGGACCTTAAGATTTGCTAAATAGAATCAGCTAAAGAGATGATTTTATTTTTTACATAAATATAATTCAAGAAAGCCAAAATGATGACAACTGTTTTGTTGATTCAGTGTAGAAAAATACTTAGTGCTTTGTAATAATGTCCCATATTAAGAGCTAAGTGCCTGCTCTCTGTGTGACAGGCCCTGGTGACCAGGATCACTTATCATCACCCGTCCTTGCTGTGTCTGCCACCTGCCTTCAGCTGGAACCTGAGCCTGAGGCTTGGCCCTCTGCTGATATGATCAGTCTCACTTGCACCAATTGCTTCCTTTCTTTTCCTTTTTTTATTTTTCTTTTTGGCTTTCTTTCTCCATTTCTATCTATTAATACACTGTATTTGGCACATTCAGATTCAGACTGCATTTTCTCTGGTTGCGTGTGTCCCAGAGGTTACTAACTTATTTGCCTGTACTCAGCACTTCTTATGAATCCCGCCCTTGTCTCACAGGCTACCTGCTTCTGCACTAAGTTTCTTTGCCCTCCTTATTTGTTTTCTTATGTCTATCACAGATTCTAACATTCTCAAGTAATAACATGTGCACATTATAAGTATCTTTTCATTCTCTCCTGCCTGGTTTTCCATGACATCGAATTTTTTTATTTGAGGAGTCTAGACCAGTCCTACCATAGCTTCTTTCTACTTAATCCTTTTTTTTTTTTTTTTTTTTAGACAGAGTCTTACTGTATTGCCCAGAGTGCCATGAAATTCATGACTTTATAGCTCATAGCAACCTCAGACTCCTGGGTTCAAGTGATTCTCTTGCCTCAGCCTCCCGAGTAGCTGGAACTACAGGTATCCACCACCACACCCACTCTTGCTCAGGCTGGTCTTCAGCTCCTGAGCTTAAGGAATCCACCCACCTGGACCACACAGAGTACTCGAATTAAAGGCATGAGCCACTGCATCTGGCCCTCTTTCCCCAATCTTTATCTTCTGCTCTTTCACTTTCCTCAGATCTGGGGGATTATTTGAGGGAATTGTGGGAGTTCTCCTGACTTAGGAACTATAACTTACAGCTAAGCCTCTGCTATTAGTGAAAATAGCACAATAAGGGATTCCTCTTAATATATACATACATATATATATATATTCTATATATTTATTTATTTATATATATATATACTTATGTATATATATATATATATATATATATATATATATATTTTTTTTTTTTTTTTTTGTAGAGACAGATTCTCACTTTGTGGCCCTTGGTAGAGTGCCATGATGTCACACGGCTCACAGCAACCTCCAATTCCTAGGCTTAGGCAATTCTCTCGCCTCAGCCTCCAGAGTAGCTGGGACTATAGGCGCCCTCCACAACACCTAGCTATTTTTTTGTTTCAGTTTGGCTGGGTCTGGGTTTGAACCTGCCACCCTCGGTATATGGGGCCAGCACCCTACCTACTGAGCCACAGGCGCTGCCACCTCTTAATATTTTTTTCTTTCCTAATTATAACTTCAGTAACCCTAGAGGTAACAGACACACCTAGGGATTTTACAAAACATGCAGGAGCCAACTCTTATTCTCTGTGTGTGTGTGTGTGTGTGTGTGTTTTCCATATAGTGACACAACCTTCCCCTGCACAGCTTGCCTCAGGTATTCACTGTGGACCTGAGAGACCACTTAGAGAAGAGGAAGAGGGAGGGAGACCTTATCCCTGATATTTTATTGACTCTCTTCTCCATCCATTAGGGGGACTTCTCTTCATCCTAATCCTGCCTGTCTTTCAAAATCCAGAGGAAAGGATGAAGCATTACTCCTACAAAGACCACATGCAACTCCTGGTGACTCTAACTGTTCTTCATTTTTACTTCCATCAAGCATTGGGTCATATTAAATGTCATATTTATGATTTATGGGTTTAGAGAATATTACATGGAAATACATTTCAAGTATAAATAAATACTGTAGTAAAGAGGGCCTCACAGATTTGTTTTGAATACTCTGCTCATTTTTTTTTTTTTTTTTTTTTTTTTTTTAATCATTGTGGTCAATTGAAATAATGGTATCTTTGGGAAACCTGTAGTTAACAAAAAAATAGAGGAAGATTGTTTATCAAAGTATGTCTCCCCCCGGTGCTATTTGGGTCCAGAATATATCTTTTACTGACTTCACGTTGCATCTTATACTTTATTAAACTAGCTGCTATTTCTTAAAAATATTTCTAGAATTTTTTTTTCTCTCTTTGATGTACTTCTGGTAATCTGCTTGTCCCTGCTCCGGGGTCCCTACCATGTAATGGCATATGGACATCCAATCTGTCTCTGCTCAGGTATCCCTCTCTTGCTGTCTCTCCTGCTCCTGCTCCTGCTCTCACTCTCTCTCCGCCTCCCTCTTTCCCTTGCTTGTATGTGTATGTGTGTGTGCGCATGTGCATGTGTGTGTTTGCTGGTCAGGATCTTTTATGATCAGGTCTTTAAGAAATTTGTTTTGCTGGCTATATATACAGGAAGCTTATTTTATGACTAGAATCTTAGGATCCCAGAGCTCAAAGAATAGACCCTATTTATGTCAAATTTTATTTATTTATTTATATTTATTTATTTATTTATTTAGAGACAGAGTGTCACTATGTTGCCCTCAGTAGAGTGCTATAGCATCACTGCTCGCAGCAACCTCAAACTCTCAGGCTTAGCTGATTCTCTTGCCTCAGTCTCCCAAGGTGTTGTCTGCCACAACACCCACACATTTTTTTGTTGCAGCTGTCATTGGTTGTTTAGCTGGCCTGCGCTGGGTTTGAACCCACCAGCCTCGGCATATGTGGCTGACGCCGTAACCACTGTGCTGCAGGAGCAGAGCCATATGTAAAATTTTACATCCAAAGAAATCTTCTTGGTCATTGAATCCAAACTTCCACGCAGTGGTGCTGACTCCGCATTCTGGGAGAGGCTCTGAGCGGATCGCTGCTTGTCCTGACAGAGGAGGAACCTCTCCGTCCATCACAATACCGCACACTCGGGAAACAGCCAATAAATGCTCTTATCATTATTATTATCTTTCACTTCGCTTCCACTTACTTTGGATTTTTTTTCTCATTCTCATGTTTCCTTATTTCTTCCCAAATTGCTTTGAGTATATTTTGTTTACATTTGGGAATCCTGAAGTTCTCAATGTCTGTGACACTCCCCTTGCCTTTTGAGTAATTGCAATTATCAAGATTACAAATGTATTTGCTAAAAAAAAACAAAAAAAAAAACAAAAAAAAACCCAGTTGTTCATTTGTCTGTTCAATACTCTTGTGAAGATAAATAATTTTTAAGTAATAATTTCATCTCTTGCCTCTGAACTTAGTTTTTTCTTATTTGTCTCTCCACAGCAGAAGGAAAAGCTAACACATGCCCTGATACGGCACAGCACGGACTTTGAGAGCTTTGGAGTCAGACTCCTTCGGTTGGTATCTTGGTTCAAGCATTAATACCTTTTAATCTTGTGACCATAGGCAGAATTCTCTATCTAATTCGTCTGTGTCTCAGCTTTCTTATCTGTGGAGTGGGGGTGATAACATAAGCACTGAAACATAAGGGCTTTGCCAGGATAAAGTCATTAAACACAACACTAAGAACAATGCCTGAGGAACAATGAGCACTAGTAGATATATTTCAGATACTGCCGCATCCTCTGCACAGTAGCAACATAGTTCCCCGCTGCTCTTGTTCTATGGTGGCGAATAATACAACGTGTAGATTAAACACATGAGCCTCATAATCCATCAGCATTAGATTGGACCCAGATGCTGCCTGTGTGGTGTGATGGTGGGCAAGTAATTTAGTGTCTCCAAGCTTCATTGCCCTCATTTGTTAAGTGGGACAAGCAATAAGTACCTCTCAGGATTATGAAGCTTTACTTTAAGGGTGATAATATATAAAAACAACTCGATTGCACCTGGACACAGCAAGTCCTCATAATATGTTAGCTGTTAACAATGACAAAAATGTTATCCATTCCTTATATTGCTTTAGTATAATATTTTTTAAAACTAATTTGGGACTTCTTTGTCATTGATTTTCAGTTTGCATGTGTGGTTTATTGTCTTTCATCAGACACTTCCTTTGGCAACTGTTTACTTTCCTGAAATTTTTCCAGCTTTCTTCTGTCTCAACATCCTTTAGTCAGAGGCAATTCAATTATAATTTAGCATGTAACTTTGGACAGAGCACTGCAAGATTTTAAATGGAGATATAAAATGAAACTTTCTCACATCCTCCCTGCTCTTGGTAACATGGTCATGAATAAGCATACCTGACAGGGCAAGTAATTGTTCTGATCGGTATGACTCAGTACGAGCTTTACATTTGGAATCATAGGGTGTGTGCTTGAGAGAAAGTGTGAGAGAGAGAGAGAGAGACAGAGAAAGAGAGAGAAATATTGAGATCCTGTTTATCTACACTAGCCTCTTGCCTTTTGAACTTGATTTCCCCTCTTGGATGAACCCTGCTTCAAGAGTAACAGCACTCAGACACCCAGTTCTCATCCTGACTTTCCTCTGAGTGGCTGCCCACATGTTTCTATTATCCCCACAGACCACACCCAGGGCCAGTGTGGCCATTTTGACTAGATCCCTATTAGCTGTCCTGTCAGCAGCACACAGGGTCATCCTGGTTGCCGAGCATGTGCTGCAGTTAGTATCTGTGCCGCCATATATGCTGTTCTCTTTTTCCCTGACCTTTTTCTAGATTCACATCCCTGCCCCATCTAAAGCATGGTTCTCATCTTCTGATACTGCACCTCCTACTCTTCTCTTCTAACAAGATGCTCTCCCAAACCATCACACTGGCAGGTGGTGCGGGGTCTGACCGTGCTATAGCCATCTCTACTATCCTCTTTCTGCCACCATACTTTGAAGCCTTTGCCTTTTATCTCGACAGTCCTCTTGAAATCCATGCTTTAGCATCTTCTTCTGACCCATTTTCACATCCAAAGATGATTCAGTAACAGATTGGTGTTCTTTTCTCTGTTCTCCTCTGCTGGCTTCTGTTTATGAGGACAGTCTATCTAGAGACTGTGAGGTCTTAGATTCCCACATCCACCACTGGGGCCAGACACTGGATACCTTCATCTCCCAAGCCAGCTCCTTCTCAACATTCCCTGTCCACTGTTCTTTCTCCTTCTCTTGGATCATCAACTCATGCTGTAACTTCTTCTTTCTTTCTTCTTATTCATCCCACATTGGACATTCTGACTTTCCGTCAGTCTGAACTATTCTGGTACCTTTTTTTCTTGATGCTGCTCTCAATATTTACTATGGACAAAAGGAAAGTAGATGTGTTGTGCCCAGTTCTTGAAATCCCCCACAAAGACCACCAAGGAATCGAATCCGATGCAAAAGCAAAAGGGCTATTTATGGCAAGTTTGAACTTGGGCTCCCAGAGACTGCTACAACGGATCCAAACCAGGAGCCCTGGGCTCTGTAACAGGGGTGTTTTTTATAGGATAGCACAGCAAAGTAGGCATATGCAAGTTAAACAAAGGGACTGCTTCTGCATTGGCTGCCACTGGTCCTGCCATACTCCAGAAGGCAGTTTCTGATTGGACGCAGATGACTCAAGGTGGAAAACCAACAACTCATGGTGACTCATCAGTTTTGAACAAAATGGCTGACAGAAGCCAAAATGGCTAAACCCTTAAGATGGCATTGGTCTGGTTCTCTCAGATGCAGTTTGAAACCAGGGACCTTAATTCTCCTAGTTATCTGCTTGAATAAATGGAGCATAATTTCAGATCATGACTGGTGGTCTCAGTGTAAATTACATGCACCTCAGAAATATAAACACTGCAATCAGAGATTCTCTTGATATGTCCCTCTCCTGGTCTCTTTTCGAGAAATGACTATTATTACTAACCTGGCATGCACTTTTTTAGCTCCTTTTCTTTCTATATATTTGCATTCCTTACTAAAATAAATTACATGGGAATGTAGAGCAGGCATCCAAACACTCTTGTTTGAATGAATGAAAGAGTGTGTGTGTGTGTATGCATGTGTGTGTACACATACATATAAACACACATATGTATACATATAACTGCTTTTATGTGTTTGTGAATGTGTCTTGATACAAATCATATTGCTTTCATGTATTACTTGGCAAATTGCTTTTTGATTGAACAGCATGTCTTGGAAAGCTCATGTTGTCTCTAGGACTACCTACTTCTCAAACTTTTGTTCCTCCTTTTGCCTAAAAATTGTGGCTATTTAAACATTCTTGTTTTGGGATCTTTTATTTTCTTCACTTAATACTTTGGAGATTTCATCCATTCTAAACATTTCAACTATTATCTCTATATAGAAGACCCTCTCTCATTAAAAATCCAATATTTCACTTATACTTTTTCCAGTTGAATTGGACCACTGTAACCTCAAGCTCTGAATATTAAACATTTACTATCTTCTCTCTCAAACCAGTTCCTGTGATTTTTGCCAACTTTTTTGTGCATAACAAGAAGGAGAAAATTTTATTTTCTAAACAGCAGAATTCACCCTGGATAGAACTTATTGTGTACACTTTGATGAGTTACCTCCAGAAAGGGGTTAGGTGAGAGGGCAACTTTCATAAGGATGAAATTTGTCTAAAAAGAGATGAGCGTGCAACTGCCTTCCAAATGGGGCCATCTGCTCTTACAGCTTTGCTTTGCCAGATATACTTTTCAGAGCTGAACAGTCTGGGACTATAATGAGAATGGGTGTGGCTGTGGAAAGCAAAAGGAGGCAAAAGGTAGCTGGCATCCAGAATGGAAATTTGGCAAAAGAACCAGCATGTTGAAAAGTGAGTTTATGAAGTTTTGCCCTTCCATAAGCATTGTAAACAATCTTACTGGTCCCTCTGGAAAATCTTCAACACAAAACATATTTCTCACTGATTAATGGTGATTAATTGTAGTTAATTAATTAAAATGCAATAGTAATTATGGTGCTGTCTTGCTCAAACATTCCCAGTGGTTGTCTATTGTTCAGATACTGAATTAAAAATAATTCTCCCCTTGACAGCTTTATTAAGGTGTGTTTGATAAACAATAAACATATTTAAAATGTGCAATTTGATAAGTTTTGACATATGTAGATACCTGGGAAACCATCATGAAAATTAAGTTAATGAACATTACACATCATTTCCAAACGTCTCTTATTGGCCATTTATAATCCCATCCCTCTCTCCACACTGACAAATACTTAAACACCTTTTTCTGTTATTATAGTTCTCTCTGCATTTGCTAGAATTTTATATAATGGAATCCTAAAGTATGTATTTTTATTTTGTCTCTCTGCTTTCAGTCATCACAATTATTTTAACAATTTGTCTGTGTTATTATACATATAAATAGTTCATTCTTTTTTGTCATTAAATAATTTCCCATAGTGTGCATATACTCATTAATAGAAAATTGGGTTGTTTCCAATTTTTTGACTCTTACAAATACATTTTCTTATGAATATTTGTCTTTGTGTAGACCTGTGCCTTCATTTCTTTTGTTCATAAGACTAAGAGCAGAATGGTTGGGTCATATGTGGAAATTTATTGAAAGTTAAATTTTTTACACCATTTTACATTTTCACAAGTAGCATATAAGGGTTTTAGGTGCTCTACATTCTCATCAAAACAAAAAACAGGGTAATAAGTCTTTTAATTTACCCACTAGAATTGCTTTGTAGAGTAGTTCTTGAGGCTTTAATCCACATGTCCCAAAGGACTGCTGATGTTGGGTACTGTTTCATATGCTTATTTGCCACCCATATGTCTTTTCAGATAAAGTGTCTAGTCCACACTTTTGTGCATTTTTTCAATCTGCTTGTTTTCTTTCTAATGTTGAACTTAAGAATTCTTTTATATTCTAGATGTTTTTTCATTTGATATTACCGTATATACTCAAGTATAAGCCAAGGTTTTTCCGGCACAAATTTTGTGCCGAGAAAACTCGGCTTATACTTGAGTATATACGGTATCTTTTGTGAATATTTTTCCCCAGTCTGTGCTTGTCTTTTCATTCATTTAGTAGTGTCTTTTCAATATCAAGTTTAAAATGCTGATGAAATTCAGTTTAGTTTCTTTTCCCTTTATAGTTAATGTGTTCCCTTCATAGTTTATGTGAGAACCTTTGTGTTCTACTTAAGAATTGCTAACAAGTCCTAGTTTACTAAAGTTTTCTCTCATGTTTTCTTTTCAAACCTTTATAGTTTTAGCATATCCATTTAGATGTATGATCCATTTTGAGTAAATTTGTATGGTTGGTATGAGGTAACAGTTGAGATTCCTTATTATTGTTGTTGTTATTTTGCATTATTCTGTTTTAATTTATTGCCATAAAGCTGAACATGATATTTCTTTAATATCCTTTTACTACCTAGAATTTGTAGTAGTGCCTTCTTTTTAATTCCTGATATGAGTAATTTGTGTTTTCTTTCTTTTATTTTCCTGTTTAGTCTGCTACAATTTTATCAGTTTTATTGATCCTAAATAACAAGCTTTTGGTTTCCTTGATTTTTGTCGATTGGTTTTCCGTTTTCTATTTTATTGATTTCTTCTGTGGTATTTATTCCTTTCTTTAGTTTAGGTTTAATTTTCTCTTCTTTTTCCAGTTTCTAAGGTGGAATCTGAGCTTATTGATTTGAGAATTTTCTTTTTCTTGTCACCAATTTAGGAAGTTCCCAAAGCAACCTCATGTTTAAGGGTTTGCTGGAAAAACTCACAGAATTTTAAACAGTCACTATACACATAGCTATAGCTTATTACAGAGACAAAATATAGATCAAAGTCAAGAAAGGGAAGAGGTACATAGACCAGGGCTCAGGAGAGATAATGCATACAGCTTCCAGGTGGCCCCAGTAAAGCTGTGCAATCAGCATTTATTCCTCAAAGCAATGATGGGTAACAATATGCAGGATGTCTCACAGCATGCATGAGGTTTGACAGGATACATGATGTGTGATGACATAAATGATGTGTGACAGCTCAGGAATGCCACCTGAGCTTTGTGTTCAGAGTTTTTATTGGAGGTTGGTCCAGAGATTTTTATTAGGGGATGGACACATTAATACCTCATGTGGCTCAAAGTCCCCACCTTAAATCATTGTTAGTACAGACTACCTGTGTTATTCAAGCTCTCCAGGTAAACAAAGTTATTTTTATCAGGCAGGGCATTCCAAAGGCCTAGAACAGTGTTTTCAAACTTCCTTTTTTTCTTTTGGTCTCATGGCACACTTAAACCTATAGGTAAACTTCTGCAGCACACTCAAATTATGTTGATCAAAAAAAAAAAAGAGTAAGACATTTTACTTTTTGAAATGCTTTGAACTTCTTTCAAAAATAATTTAATTATCTTTAAAAATTTTCTTGGTACACCTTAAGATCCTCTTATGGCACACTGGTTGAAAATCAACTGGCTTAGAGTATACTGAACAGACCTCCACGGGAAAGGGAATATCTAAACTTTCTTTGGGTAAAGTTAATCCTTTATTGCCTGCTGATATAGGAATATTAGTGGTATAAGCTCCTTTCAGTACTGATTTAAACTGCATCCCACACATTTTCCGTATTATGTTTTCATTCTTACTTACTTCAAAATACTTTATAATTCTTCCATTGATTTGTTTATATGTGTGTGTTTAGTTTCCAAATATTTGGAGATTTTCCAGGTGTTTTGACTATTGATTTCTAATTTAATTCCATGGGGGAAGGGTCCTGTATTTTATTCCATTATTTTTAAATAAAATAAGAAATAAAAGAGAAGACATTACAACCAATACCACGTAAATAGGAAGGCCCATGAGACTACTATGAACAATTATACACAAATTGGTATGCAAATTGTACACTACCATGAACAAATATACACAAACATTATGTACACTTGGTGCCTTTGTCAAAAACTAGTTGGTTATATATATGTGTTTATTTCTGGGTTTTCTGTTCTATTCCATTGGTCTGTGTGTCTATTTTTATGCCAGTTCCACACTATTTTGGTAAGTATTTTATAATATAATTTGAAATTGGAAAGTGTGATGCTTTCAGGTTTGTTCTTCAATGGTTAAAAGATATATGATAAGGTGCTCAGTACCATGAATGACCTGGGAAATGCAAATCAAAAGCACAGTGAAATATCACTTCACATCTCTTAGGATATCCACTATCAAAAAGCCAGAACTTTTATTTTAGCATCTTAAAGATGCCCTCCTGTGTTCTCAATTTGTTTTCATTAAGAAATCTTCCATCTTCCTTATCTTTTTTTTTTTTTTTTAATAGAGACAGAGTCTCACTTTATCACCTTTGGTAGAGTGCTGTGGTGTCACAGCTCACAGCAACCTCCAACTCCTGAGTTTAGGCGATTCTCTTGCCTCAGCCTCCCAAGTAGCTGGGACCATAGGTGCCTGCCACAAAGCCCGGCTATATTTTTTTGCAGTTCAGCCAGGACCAGGTTTGAACCCGCCACCTTCGGTATATGGGGCCGGTGCCCTAATCACTGAGTCACAGCTGCTGCCCCATCTTCCTTATCTTGTTCCACTGCACAAAACATGTCTACTTTTAATATTTTCTGTTAAGGTTTTGAGCAATTTAATTATGATATTCTTTGGATTTTTTTGTTTTGTTTGTTTTGTTTTGTTTTCTTTATACATGTGCTTGGCTTTTGTCAAGTCAAGCTTCTTGGATATGTGGGCTTAGAGTTTTACTGCATTTGTAAACTTCTCAGTCATGATTTCGTATATATTTTTTCTCTTTCCCACTCTCCTCTTTTAAAGCACCAGTTACAAGTATATTTGTCCACCTGAAGTTATTCCATAATATTTGATGGTCTGCTTACTTTCAGAAATTATTTTTTTCTCTCTCCTTTACCATAATTTCTTTTATCACTATGTTTTCACAGTTTATTATTATAGTATTTTCTTCTGCATTGTCTAGCCTCCCATTCATCTCATCTCTTGTATTTTTTCATCTCAGATATTATAGTTTTCACTTCCAAAAGTCTGATTTGGGACTTTAAAAAAAAAATTTCTATGTCTATACTTAACATGTTCAAACTCTCCTCTGGCTTCTTAAACATATTGATAGAGTTATAAGAACCGTTTTAATGTATTTACCTTCTAATTCTGTTTGATTCATTTTTATCCTCATTATAAATTGTATTTTTTCTGATTTTTGGCATATGTGCTAATTTTTTATTTTATTCTACACATTGAGTTTTTCTTTGTGTTGAACTTTCTATATTCCTATAAATATTCTTGAGCTCTATTTCAGAATACATTTAAGTTTCTTAAAATAATCTGATCCTTGTGTGACTGGCTTTAACGATTTGTTAGATGGGAGTAGAGCAGCGTTTAGTTTAGGAAAAATTATTCTCTACCTCTGAGTCAAAATACTTTTGAGCTCTCTTTCCAATGTTCCATGAATTTTAAGGCCTTTAAGTCTGGCTGGTAAGACTATATACTCTTCCTCACCATTTGTGGAATCCAGTCACTATTCCCTTTGATTCTTTTATGTGGTCATTTCCCCAGTCTCAGATAATTTCTTTACATTAGTGCTCTGGTTACTACTCCACTGAACACTAAATGTGGGCTCTCTGAAGATCTCTGATGTTCTCTCTTTGTGTACCTCTCTCCTCTCCCATACTTTGCTCTGTGCACAATACTTGCCTTATTCTCCTGAACTCTAAGCTGTGTCTCCTTCACTTAGAGACCTTGTTTGTTTCCCCCACCATGCTCCATGGCCTGGAAATTATCTCAAGGGGATAAGCATGGGTAATTATAAAGCTCATCATATTTATTTTTTAATGTCCAGTGTCTTGAACACTGTTGCTTTATGTATTTTTTCCCTTACTTCATTTTAGCTAGAAGTAGAAAAATTAATAATTGTCCAAGAGATTTAAAAAATAATACAAAATATTGATTTTGTATTTATCACATACTTATGTTGATATTCCATCTGTTACACATGTATTCTGTAGCTAGTTTGCACTAGCTCAGGAGACCCAATTATTAAATATTTGGGAACTTTTTGAGCTAGGTATTAAGCTGTTGTTAGCTTAAATTTGGCTCTGGTGGGAATTGGGATTATTTATATCCAAGAAATGTCCAATGCCATAAATCCTGGTTTTCCCTTTTTATCACCCCCTCCTCCAGAAAGATGGCATACAAACTTCATCTAGACTTGTTTTAATTTTGCCTGAAAGACATCCTTCAATATAGTGTGTGTCTTCTTGTGATAAATTATTTCAGTTCTTTTTTTTTTTCTGAGAAGTTTATTGGGCTGATGTTTTTGAAAGATATTTTCACTGGTTATAGAGTTCTAGGTTTACATATTTTTTTTTTTTTTAAGTACTTACAGATGTTTGCATTAGTCTGTTTTGCACTGCTGTAAAGGAAATACCTGGAGTGGGTAATTCATAAAGAAAAGAAGTTAATTCGGCTTAGGTTTCTGCAGACTGTACAAGCATGGCACCAGCATCTGCCTCTGGGGAGGGTATCAGGAAGCTTCCTATCAAGATGGAAGGTGAAAGGAGAGTAGGCAGGTTATAAAGTGAGAGAGAGACCCAGAGAGGGAGGTGGTGCCAGGCTCTTTTAAATAACCAGCTGTCATATGAACTAATAGGTGAGAACTCACTCAGTTAGTGGGAAGCACCAAGGCGTTCATGAGGGATCTGCCCTCAGAACACAAACTCCTCCCACCTGGCCCCACCTCCAACACTGGTGATCAAATTTCAACATGAGATTTGGAGGAACCAAACATCCAAACTATATGAACGTGTCTGCACAGTTTTGGGCATAAACTGGTTTTAACAAGATGACTACTGTCATTCTTAACTCTCTTCACTTGTACACAGAATGTGTTTTATTCTCTGGTTGCTTTTATGTTTGTCTTTCTTTTTGTAATCATTGGCTTTCAGCAATCTGTATTTATCACATACGTATGTTGATATTTGTTCATTTGTACACAGTATGTGTTTTATTCTCTGGCTGCTTTAAAGTTTATGTTGATATTTGTTCACTTTATCTTTGAATCTTTGAACATATTTATAATAGCCATTTTAAAATCCAATTCTATCCTCCTTCTTCTTTTTTTTATTAAGTCATTTGTACATAGATCATGAATACATTTGTGCCATTGTGGGATTCAATGTTTTGATTATTTGTACAAATTGAAGTCCTTCTAATAACATCTTATCTGTCATTTCTAGGTTGATTTCTATTGACCGATTATTATTACTGAATATAGATACACTTTCTAGCTTCTTAGTATCTCTAATAATTTTTGACTGGATGCTCAACATCATGCATGTTACATTTTGTTGTTGTTTTGATCTTCTTTCAAAGTGAGTAGTTATTTTAGTAGGTAGTTAATTTATTTGCACATCAACTTGTTTGCTTTTTCCTTTCAAAGGTTGTTCTTAGGTTTGTTAGAGTTAATGTAGAGCAGCCTTATTCTATGTGCTATTTGAGTCCTACTCTGAATTATGGGCTTTCTGGGGTGTCTATTAAATGATCCAGGTATTCAACAAAGCTCTTCTGATTGGTCAGAGCCTCTCTCAGCCTTGGGCAAGCTTTAGTAATTACTTATACTATACTTTGCTAGAAGTTGTTAATTCCCCAGTATTTATCCTTTTCCTGTTCTTGTAGGCTTTCATCCTATACATATTAACTTAATACATGTATTTAACAAAGATTCAGGGAGAACTCTACAAAAATTTCTGGAGCTGCTTCTGTGCATTCCTCCCCCTCTCTGAGCTGTAACCTCAGCTAAGTAAGAATTTCAAAGTGCCATGCTCTGCTTGGCTTCCTTCTCCCTGTGTAGCAAACCAGAAAGTGCCAGGCAGAAAATTGCCATAACAGGGCTCATCTCATTTGTTTCTTATTTTCTGTATCACAGTCTCACACTGTCTATTTTTCAGTATTAGGAAACAAGTGTTTTATGTAAATTGTCTAGTTTTCTAGTTTTTTTCATTACTGAAGTGTTTAATAGGTTAAATTGTGCTCCCCTAGAAAATGTTATATTGACTTACAGACCTGCAGTACCTCAGAAAGTAATCTTTTTTGGTATAGGGTCATTAAAGATGTGACTGATTCAGATGAAGTCATAACTAGAGTTCCATAGACTCCTCATCGAATATGATTGATGTCCATAAAAGAAGATAACCATGTGAAGACAATGACACCCAAGAAAAACGGCAATGAAAAATGTTCAAGGCTGCAAAGAATGCCAAAGATTATCAGAAAACCACTAGAATCTAGGAGAAATAGGCAAAGAAAGATTTTTCCTCTCAGGTTTCAGAGGCATCATGACCCTGCCAATACAGGGTATCCCAAAAGTCACCCTAAAAGTCACCATACATAGGGAAAATGGGAAATTGTGGCTAAATGTACCTTTATTAACATAATGTTCAATATAAAATTTGCAATGAAGTTGCTAAAAAGTAGTGAATATTTTGTAACTGTTTTATAAAATTTTGTAATCACTATTTTGTAAGTAAATGCACATTTAGCTACAATTTCCCATTTTTCCTATGTATGGTGACTTTAGGGTGACTTTAGGGACACTGTGTCCTTTGATTTCAGAATTCTAGGTTCTGGACCTGTGAGACAATAAATTCTGTTGTTTTAAGCCACACAGTTTATGGTACTCTGTTACCACAGATCAAAAAATAATAGTGACACAGAACGTTAGTTGAGGGCAAGTTCCCCCATCATAACCGGAAACAGCAGTTTCTGAGCTCTCTTGTTATTTTGACTACTTTTCTGCTTTTTAGTTCCTCCAATAGACAAGTTATTGGAAAGCAAGTATTACATCTTTTTAATTTTTTGTTTTCAATAACACCTATCCAGCCTTGAATTTTATAGGTAATGTAGGCTGGTTGTGAAATTCATGGGCTTCAAATACGAATGAGTAAAATATAATTTTAGCTTTCAATAATTAAAATCCTTTTATATCTAGGTCTTCATTCCATTGAGGTGCACATGGTTCATTTGGGACTCTCTCAGACTCTCCCATGAAATATCAAGGCATTGTGATGAGTGTACTTGGTCTTTGGTCACTGATTAGTTACTACTTTTGCACCACTTACCAGCACCTGTCCTCACTGATGACAGCTAATCCCTTGAAGCATCTTTATGTCCTTCATTCCCTGTTGATCCATGAAAGGGAAGGGCACCCTACATCTTCCTCATTTCAATCATTATGCCCCTTCAGGCTTGACGGCTTCTCCCAGTCAATCTGTCTTCATATGAATGAGAAAGTGGGTACTCCTGATCTGTCCTGAGATCTTTAGGGAGTTTTTTGGAAGACTATCTCAGTGCCCTTTTTTAAGACACATTCTAAAGCCACATGTTAGTTTTTCATTTGTTGCTATAGTAAATCACTACAGATTTGGTGGCTTGAAACAACACAAGTATATTGTCGTACAGCTCTATAGTTCAGAAGTCTATCACAGATTTATGAGTTAAAGTCAAAGTGCATTCCTATCTAGAGGCTCTAGAAGAGAATTAATTTCCTTGCCTTTTCCCACTTCTAGAAGCAACTTCATTCTTTGACTCAAGCCTACTTCTATCTTCAGAGCCAGCAGCATTACCATCTCTTTTACTTGCTTCTGTGGCCGTGTATCTTTCTCTGACTTCTTCTTTCCTGTACCCTGCCTAAGGACTCCTGTGATTACATGGGGCCACACTTGGGTAATCAGGCTCCTCTCCTTATTTTGAGATCATCCAGTTAGAAACTTTATTCCACCTTCAGCCATGTAGCATAACAAATGCACAGCTTCTGGAAATGAGTGTTGGGGTCCCACCCTGGGAGCAGGATCCACTAAGACCTGTGGAAACTGGCAGCAACCGACTGAAGTTAGAAATGAGGGTAAAGAAGGAGACATGAAACATAGAGTAGAGGTGGGAGCTCAGGGGTCCATTGCCCATTTGTGGGCTTCTGGCAATGGCCCCAAGTGTTTGCTCCACTCTGCTTTTATTAGAGTCTATTTGCCTAAGGGGGTAAGATGAGGGAGGGAACAAAGATGCCAGCAGTTTCTGAGTGAGCATATCAGCTCTTATTGTTATTATTATTATTATTTTATTTTAGAACTCCTTTTTCCTATTGTTATTACTTAAGAGATTGACTAGCCTTGAGAAATCTGAAATCTGAAACTTGTGTTGGGAGAGCCTCCTGCTTGAGATCACACACAGAGATTTCTAAGGAGGCATTAAACTCCCTGCAGCATTAATCTCCTCTGAAGAATTGATAGGAGGGAGGAATTTTCCTCTCATCACCACCACAGAGGATCTTCCTCTGCAATAAGGAATATAACCTCTTCTGCCCATATCTCAGGGCTTATGCTACTCCCTTTGTCTCTGCCCCAGGCAAATGCAAATCTCCACAATGGGTATCTTCTTTGCCTGTTTACTAGGCAGGAAAGAATCCAGTTAATGTATCTTTCTAGGTCTTTGCCATAGCCTCTTCAAAGACCATTTTTCCTCAGAGTGCTCATATACCCAGCAGGGGTGTTCATAAGTGTATCCCCAACAGGCTAGAATTTCAGAAAAGGCAGGAAGCTTGCTAGCAATGGCTAGCTTAAATGTAGACTAGCTGACTTTGTTCTGACTCACTCATCTTACTTTTTAATTTTCCTCTTTTTCTAGGGGTGCTTTAACTTGCCAAGAATGGGGTCTTCTGGAGGGCCATTATCTGTTTACCACAAGCCATTTCTACTTACTGTTCTCTAACCAGTGTAACATGTAGGGACCTAAGATTTTGTTCACATCATCTTGAAAATAAGCACAACTCTTCCCCTACCCCTCTCTCTTCTCTTTTCTTGATTAGGATGTGGATAGGCAGAGGATAGAGCATGTACCAGGCACAGTTCAGGAAGTTTGGGAGCATCCCTTTGGCTGACTCTCATTTCTTTCTTCCTTCCAGGTAATTTTTAAGTCTTCTGTGGAAGAACAAATAGATTCTGTAATTATCTTCCAAACACATTATATAGGACTAGATTTTAGTTTTAAAACTAAAGCTTTATTTTGTTAGCAGTGATTCATTAAGAATCTAATGTAGAAAAAGAAGATCAAGATGGTAACAAAAGGATGTGAGGGAAGGCCTTCCAAAGAGGTGGCCACCCACCTTCCAGTGCCCAGGAGAAGGGACAGGAGAACACAGAGCATGGTTAAAGATAGCTTTCAGTTAGCTAGCCAGATGGCTACTTCTTCAGCTAGGCCAGACCTGTGGTCATGCCTCTCCCTCTCAGAGATTTCCCCCCACAGAGTAGAGGGATCATATCCCCATGCACATTTCAATGTATGAATGACTTGAGTAATTGAATGAATAGCAGTGTTGTAGTTGGGAATGGGAAATGAGGAGATATTTTTCTAAGGCATCAGCCATATGGAAGGAGCCTCCAGCTACCGGGTTGTGAGAATGATGAGGAGTCAGCTGGTTACTCTGATCTAACTGATATGTCTCTTCATCCTCCAATCTGCTGTGCCATTTCTAGGGAGGAAGAGTACATTGGTATCTACACCTGGGAAGGACACTGAGCTAATGCAGGGAATGAGTTATATCAGGTCTCATGGACTGGGCTAGTATAAGAGACTGCCAGCCAATGAAAACACCATGCGGTCCCATGGAGAGCAGGAGAGATTCTCATTCTCTTTCCTTCTGCCCTCCCTCCCTCCACCCTCATTTTCACTCAGGACTTACTCAATAAAAATTTCAGGAGCAAAGAGGAAAGAGAACAGAAAAGGAAAGATGGGGAGGGATAGGTTATGTATATGCGTGAATTCATTTTGGGCTGACTCCTTGTAATCCTGACATGCATAGACATTATATAATGAGTACTATTAACAGATTTTTAACAACTGAGATTAAACTGTAGGACCTCACCACTTGCTTTTATGAGCTATAACTATTTTTCATCTTGTGTCTCAAATATCCACAGAAAGCAAATTTTATTTACCACTTGATCTATCACTTAAATAAATGTCATAAGAAGATTAATTCCATTTGGAAAACATATAAAATAACAACCCCCAATATAGTGCATTCATATGCCAGCAAAAGAAACATTTGCTGCCACAGCTTAAAGTCTGCCAGAAGCAAGAACCTCAGCATTAACTTGGAATTGTGTTATTGTAGCTTCAGCAACAATAACAAATGCCTTACATCACCAGCCCCTGATGAAATGGGAGAGTACTACAAATACCCGATTGGCCTCAGGCTCATTTTCCCTGTTAGGCCACTTCTGCTGCTTTTCTTTGCTAACTCTTCACCTTAAACTACTCCACCATATCCAACTCAAATTGAATAATTGTTTTGAAAATAAACCCTTCAGAGACAGAGCATGGCAAAGACAGAGGGAAGAGGTGGTTCTGAGGGCGGTGGCTCTCCTCCAGGAGCCTTGGGGTCCTATATCTCATCTCAGCAGAATGAAGCTATACCCGCTGCCTAATAAATTTCCATCTTTAGCTACAATGAGTCAGTGGCTTAGCAGCACTTCCGGTGTCTCTGTAGTCCTGTCAGCCCACTCTCCATCTCCTGTCAATCTTTAGTCCTAACTGCAGGCACAGGGTCTAAACAATAACAAAAAGCTACTACTTCTAAGAGTTTCTGCAATGCACCAGGAAAAATGCATCCTTCAACCATTTGTAGGCATTACAATCACTATCTTAAATTTTATAGATGAGAAAATCAATTTTTATTCTTCTGGATAGTCACACTTGCCAAGAGGTGGAAGCAAGTCCCCATCAACCCATGAATGGATTAACAAACTGTGGCATATGTACACCATGGGGTACTATTCAGTCATAAGAAAAGATTGGAGACTACATCTTTTGTGTTTACCTGGATGGAGTTGAAATACATCCTTCTTAGTAAAGTATCTCAAGAATGTTAAAAAAAAAAAAAAAAATATATATATATATATATATATGTATGTGTACATATATATATATATATATGTATGTGTACATATATATATATATCTCCAATGTAAAAAAAAGTATCCAATGTACTCAATGCTAATATGAAACTAATATATAAACAAGTATGTGCCTACATATGAAACTAATATATAAACAAGTATGTGCCTACATGAAAGAAAATAACACAAGTATAGTTTAGGAGGGGAGGGCAGTTGGTGGGATCTCACCTAATATGCACACTGTGAGGGTGTTTAGCACACTACTACTGGGTGAAGGGCTCAACTACAACTTGAACTTTACCTTGGAAATGAAATAATGTAACCTAAATATTTGCACACTCATAGTAACCTGAAATAAACAAACAATTTAGGGGTGAGAAAATTGAGGATAAGGGTTTACTGAGGGTTCCGAAGCCAGCAATAGGCAGAGATCTGATACCAATCCAGACCCACATGATTCCACAGCTCCGTGATGTCTCCTCCATGTCACTCTGCATTCAGATGAAAATCAGATAGAGTGGAACACAGCTCAACTTTGATCAGTTCAGTAGTTACTTTAGCCTGTTTGAGTCTCCAAACCTGTCTGCCAGGGATGAAGCCCATGCAGATGATCACTCAATTTACTGTCATAACCTCTTCCTTTCCCCAGAACTGAGTTTTTCTGCTTTGAAGGCCACACAGACCTAAATCTCTTGAGCCCTGATCTCCTTTTATCTCCTTTCCAGCTTCCCAGGTGATGCGTCCTATCTCCAGTTTCTAACTTCAGAGAGACTAAAATCCCTTTTCATCATCCTGCCAGTATCACAGTTTCCCTGATAGTTATAGAGACTTTTGATATCTCCTGGGGGAGTTAGAGAGTGACCTCTTGTTTACAGGTAAATTCTGAGTCATTAAGTATATTTGCATACCAGGACATAAGCAGGATAGCAATGAAGATAACAAGTGCTGCCTACAGCTGGTTCCCAGGGAGGATGGGAATGAATCACCACCAACAAAAAAAAAAAAAAAAAAAAAAAAAAAAAAAAAAAAAAAAAAAAAAAAAAATAGATATAAAAAAAAAAAAAAAAAAACCACCAAAAATCCAAC